>PVKS010025475.1:0-29842 GCA_004027875.1 Aplodontia rufa
GCAGCTGACGAAATAGAATGGTCAGACTCCAACACTGTGGCTGTCTATAATCTTGCAAACTAGTTCTTTGTCTCTTCATGCTGAAAAAATTTCCTGTCTCTACTACCCCCTTCTTCCCTTTCTTCTGTCTACACCTAAACTGTATTCTGGTTTCTCTCATCCTCCCTCAAAGTAATTACCCAATCTCTTCCCATTTCTTTATTTTCCTTATTTTAGCAGAATAGCCTACATCATCTCCACTCTCTTGTACCTCTCTCTCCAAATTCACAAGTTCCACACTTCCTTCCTATCTCATTCCCTTTGTTCTCTAGACCTTTCTCCTTCACCTATAAAGGTTCTGGTAAACTGAAGTCAACACCATACTTGAATATGGGTGTTTGCTTGCAAACCAATTATAGTCTGATGACTCTCATGGAAGAAATTTGCTATACATTTGCTCTTATAGGTGCTAATCAACACTGTAACAGTGTCTGTTGTATGCATTGGTTGCATATATTGACTCCTACCCCCTATCTCCTGGAAGTTGTAAAGATCCACAATAATTCACAGATTGGGAAGCCAGCCATTGAACTGTATTATCCAAATTGTACCCCAGACCAACTAAGAAAAGAGACAAAAATCTCCACATCCATCAACAAAGCCCCCAAGAGAATTATTCAGTGATGGGCCTCAAGCCCCCCTCCCTGAAACTGAAAATGAGGAAAAAGAGAAACAATTCTCCATCTCAGTCCCATAGCTCTCCACCCAAGGAATCCATCATCAGGGTCCTAGATGAAAACCTAGAAAAAAGTCTCAGCAATCTGACTAGTAATTCAATCAAAGAATTAAAAGAAGACTTAAGAGAAGAGATAAGAGAATAATTTTGAAAATGAGAGACCACATCTACAAAGAGAGTAGACATTCTGAAAAGAGAAGTACCAGAGCTCTTAGAAGTGAAAAACACAGTCAATCAAATTAAGAACACAGTGGAAGATCCTACTATCAGAGCAAACTCAGTAGAAAATAGAACCTCAGCTCTCAAACAACAAACGTCGATGACTAAGACATGCTGAGCAATATTGAGTGCAAGGAAGATAAAGAAGTAAAGTACCTTATTGACCATGATCAGAACATCCAAGAAGTATTTGATGAAATGAGAAGAAATAACAAAAGAGTTATTGGTAGTGAAGAAAAAATTGAACAACAAACAAGAGGCATTCAGAATCTCTCAATGAGATTGCCAAGGAAAATTCCCCCCATACCAAAATTAATCCAGAAATTCAAATTCAAGATGCTTATAGGACACCAAACAAACCTAACAAAATGAGATAATCACTGAGACACATTATATTATAAAATGAGTAGCAGAGAAACCAAGGAAATAATTCTAAAAGTATCAAGGGAGAAACAACAAATCACATTCAGAGGCAGATCAATAAGGATTACCTTGGAGTTTTAAGATCAGACAATAAAGGCCAGAAGATCATGGAATGATATTTTTAAAATACTGAAAGACAATAATTTTAAGAAAAAGATTCTATACCCTGCAAAACTCATCTTTAAATGTGACAAGGAAATTAAATATTTCCATGATAAAGTAAAATTAACAAGGTATATGAACACAAAGCCTGGACTACAGAGAATACTCAAAGAATACTTAATACAGAGTAACAAGCAAACAACATCCAAAGCCCATAAGTAGAAGAAAATCAATAATAATAATAACATAACTCACTAAAAGATATCCAAGATGGCACAAAATACAACAATAGTCACAATCCCGGGAACTCTGAATCACATATGTAGTCTAACATTGAACATGAATGGACTCAACACCCCAATCAAAAGACACAGATTGGCTTACTGGACCAAAAAACAAAATCCAACAATATGCTACCTATAAGAAACACACCACACAGCCAAAAATAGACACAGATGGAAGGGGAAAAGTTGGCAAAATGTCTACCAGGTTTGTGGCCCAAGAAAGAAAGACAGTGTTGTGATCCTTATATCCGAAAAAGTTAATTTTGACTAAAAATTAATCAGAAAGGATAAAGAAGGTCACTACACCATAGTAAAAGGAACAATACATCAAGAAGACATAACAATTGTTAGCATTTATGCCCCCAATAACAACCCTCCCGAATATATGGAAAAAGTACTCAAGGACACTAAACCTCTTATTGATCTCAACACAATGATACTTGGGGGATTTTAATACACCATTATCAACAATAGATAGATCATCAAAGCAAAAAATTAATAAAGATATTTCTAACCTAAACAGCTCTACCATCAATTGCACTTAACAAACATTTTCAGAATATTCCATCCAAAATTGGCGAAGTTTACCTTATTCTCAACAACTCATGGATCCTTCTCCAAAATAGACCATGTCCTAGCCCATAAAGCTAATCTTAAAAAATATAAAAGTTGATATAATCCCATGTATCCTGTCAAGCAATAATGGTATGATCTTAACAATTAACAGCAAGAAAAACAGAAAATATTCAAATTTTTGGAAATTGAATAGTACCCTCTTAAATGAAGACTGGATAAAAGATAAAATGAGAACAGAAATAAAAAATTCTTGGAAATGAATGAGAATGATAAAACAATGTACCAAAATGTCTAGGATAAAATGAAAGCTTTCTTAAGAGGTAAATTTATAGCACCAAGTGCCTTCATCAAAAATCAGGAAGGAGCCCAAATAAATAGACTTATGTTCCAACTCAAACTCCTACAAAAGGAGGAATAATCCAATCCCAAACCTAGTAGAAGATGGGAAATAGCTATGATCAGAGCTAAAATCAACGAAATTGAGAACAAAAAAGAAAAAAAGAAAAAAATTCAAAATAACAACAAAACAAAGAGTTGGTTCTTTCAAAAAATAAATAAGATAGACAGACCCCTTGCCAACCTCACAAAAAGGAAGAATTAAGTGAAGCAAACCGAAGATGAAAATGGAGATATCACCCCCGACTCAACCAAACTACAGAAGATTATCAGAATGTATTTTGAAAAGAGATACTTTTCCAAATTTGATAACGTGGAAGGAATGGATAAATATCTTGCCACATACAACATTTCCAAATTAACACAGCAGGACATTGAAATTCTAAACCAATCAATCACAGGTAATGAAATTGAAACAGCAATCAAAGGCCTTCCAAAAAAGAAAAGCCCAGGAACTGATGGATTCTTAGCAGAGCTGTACCAGACCTTTACAGAAGAATTAGCACTGTTCCTTTCTAAGCCTTTCCATGAAATTGAAAAGGTAAGAACCTTCCAAAACACTTTTTATGAAACAAATATAACACTGATACCAAAACCCAGCAAAACAAAGAGAAAAGAAAACTACAGACAATTCCTGATGGAAGTAGACATAAAATTCCTTAATAAAATTCTAGCTATCCAGCACCAAAAATACATCAAAAAGATAATACACCATAGTCAAGTGGGCTTCGTTCCAGGAATGCAAGGCTGGTTCAACATGTGCAAATCAATAATTGTAATTCATCACTTAAACAGAATTAAAGATAAAAATCATATGATCATCTTAATTGATGCAGAAAAGGCCTTTGATAAAATTCAACACCCATTCATGCTCAAAACTCTAGAGAAGATAGGGATCAAAGGAAGCTATTTTAATTTTGCAAAAGCCATTTATGACAAACCCATAGCCAACATTATGCTTATTGGAGAAAGACTGAAAGCATTCCTAATGAATTCATGAACAAGAGAAAGATGTCCACTTTCACCACTCTTATTCAATATGGTACTTGAAATCCTAGCCAGAGCTATCAGAAAAGAGAAGGAAATCAAAGGAATTAGAATAGGAAAAAAAGAAGTCAAGATGTCTCTACTTGCTGATGACATGATCCTATACCTAGCAGATCCAAAAAGCTTGATCAGAAGACTCGTAGAACTTATAAATGAATTCAACAAAGTGGCTGGTTATAAGATCAACACTCATAAGTCAATAGCTTTCCTATACTCCAGAAACAATTCCACTGAGGAAGAAATCAGGAGGTCTGCCCCATTCACAATTTACTCAGTCTAAAAATGGATATTAACAACCTCTACAATGAAAACTATCAAACAATAAAAAAAGAAATTTACAGAAGACCTGAGTAGATGGAAAACACCCCATGTTCTTGGTTAGGCAGAAACAATATAATTAAAATGATCATTATGCCAAAAGCCCTATAAAGATTCAATACAATCTTCATCAAGATACCAATGACATTCTTCATGGATATAGAGAAAGCAATTCTTAAATTAATTGGGAATAACAGAAGGCCCATAATAGCCAAAACATTACTAAGCAAGAATGAAGAAGCAGGAGGTGTCATAATACCTGACCTGAAATTATACTATAGGGCTATTGTAACAAAAACAGTGTGATATTGGTATCAAAACAGACATGAAGACCAATGAAACAGATTAGAAAATTCAGAGACATACCCTCACATATTTAACCATCTGATGTTTGACAAAGGGGCAAAAACATAGTGTTGAAGAAGGACAGCCTGTTCAAAAAATGGTGCTGGATGAACTGGATAGCCATATGCAGATAAGTGAAATTAGATACTTATCTCTCACCCTGCACAAGAATCAAATCAAAATGGATCAACTGACTGAAAATTAAACAAGAAACTATACAATTACTAGCAGAAAAAAATAGGTTAAACACTCCACAACATCAGTGTTGGTACCACCATCCTTAAGAAGACTCCCTTAGTGCAAGAATTGAAGCCACTAATAAATGAGTGGGATAGCATTAAACTAAAAAGCTTCTGCACAGCTAATGATTTAGTCAAGAGTGTCAAAACAGAACATACGGGAGAAAATTGGGAGAAAATCTTTGTCTGCTACACCTCAGACAGAGGGCTGATAACCAGAATATACAAAGAACTCAAAAAACTGAACACCAAAACCACAAAGAATATAATCAATAAATGGGCTAGGGAGCTAAACAGAAATTTCTCAAAGGAGGAAGTTCAAAAAGCCCATAAATATATGAGAAAATACTCTACATCACTAGCAATCAGAGAAATGCAAATCTAAACTTCACTGAGATTTCACCTCACTCTTATCAGAGTGGAAAAAATGAAGAATACAAACAATGACAGATGCTGGAGGAGTATTGGGAAGAGAGGATCACTGTCACACTACTGGTGGGATTGCAAGATTTTACAGTCACTCTGGAAAGCAGTGTGGAGACTTCTCAAAAACCTAGGGCTGGTACTACCTTATAACCCAGCTATCCCACTCCTGGGTATTTTCTCAAAAGAGCCAGAATTGGCATACTACAGAGGCACAGCTACATCAATGTTTATAGCAGCTTAATGTATTATAGCTAAACTATGGAACCAACCCAGAGGCCCTTCACTGGACAAGTGGATTTAAAAACTGTGGTACGCATATATACAATCTAGTTCTACTTTTCTATCAGAGAGTATAATATCATGTCATTTGTTGCCAAATGGATGGAGATGGAAAAAATTATGCTGAGTGAAATATCCCAAACTCAGGGACTCAAGGGCAAAATATTTTCTCTCATATGTAGAAGCTAGAATATAATCTAAGGCAGATTGAAAGTTAGCTAAACTAAATAATAACCTCAACATGGGTGAATTTTTACAGAAGCAGGAGGAACCATAATTATGGTGCTGTATGTAGAAGGGAGGGGGGCTATGAGAGGAAGGATGGATTAGGAGTGATATCAATGAAGCTGGAGGGAGGGAGTAGGGGGGTTATTAATGAAGTTGGGAGCCCTAACTACCATGAGAAGCCCAACCAACATGGAATAAAGTAGGGGAAACATGGAAAGAGGAGTAGTCAAAGGGTGGGGACCATGGACTAGCATCACCCTCAACTTACTTTGTTAATATCCATAAGTTCATGAATGTGTAATGATGATTCCCTTCAATATGTAAGACTATGTTGAATGAACAAAAGCAAATAATATTCTATTGTTTCCCATCCTAAATAAATATAATCACACACATAATTAATGTATTAAAATAATTAAGATTATAAATTATGATTTAAACATTACCATGCACATGCATGTGTATACATACACGTACTTCAATAAATTTCCACTCATTAATAAGTAAATAGAAATCTCAGCTGGTTCACATTTTTTATTTGATGTTATTATATTTAAAATTATATTGCTAGGGGCTGGAGCTGTGGCTCAGCGGTTTCGGCGCTTGACTGGCAAACACAAGGACCCGGGTTCAAACCCCAGCACTATGTATACAACTAAGTGTCGGAGCAACTAAAGCCATGTGAAAAACTAAATAAAGTTATTTCTCTCTGTCTCTCACTGTCCCTCTCTCTTTAAAAAAAAAAATTATATTGCTAAAAATGTGAAAAAAGTAAACAGAGTAGGTTTTAGTATTTATTCAATTGTAAAGCAGCTTACTTGTGGCTGACAGGGAAGTTACATCATTATTAATATCACATTTCCTTAACATGAGTTCCCTAATGATCTGTTTGATTGGTTTAAGAAAAATGATTTTTTAGAGAATTATTCCACATTTTTTTAGATTCTCCAAGCAGTTTACAGTGAATAAAAAGTTTTACTTTTTTTCCTAAGCTGCTTAATTTTGTCAAGTTTTTTGCAAGAAGTTAGAGGAAATTACATGGAATATGCATATTTTGTATATGTTATTTGTAAGAGGTCAAACATTTGCTTACAAAAATACTAGAAGATATTTAGAACTACAAGAAAAAGCAACTTACACATTATCTGAACTTCAAATATTATACTATATTTTATAATTGAAATTTAGTTTTCACCCTACTTTCAATTTTGATTTTTGCATGAGAATATCTTAAGTTCTAATTCTGCCACATATTATCAGTAATCAACCACATACTCTGCTTCTTATAATAGACATCTGTAAAATGATCCAGAGACATAATCAGATACATGTATGCAATGTTTTATTATATAGAATACTTTATACATTGCATATATAGGATCCAGTTCACTGTAATAAAAATCTGTCATTTCAGACCCAAAAGTGCTAAATCTTTTAATTAATTGCTAAATTACTAAATAAGTGAATGAATTCTATTTTACTTAAGTAGAACATGACATCTAAATGATAGGACTTTAAACTTTTCTTAAGTATAAAATATGATTATTTGATAGTACTAGATGTCAGTTCATTCTCATTACAGCAGAACTGGATTTTAACATAGATGAAGAATACTGAATACAAGACATGGGTAATTTAAATGTGACAATATTTAAAATGGTTTGGCAATGAATAATTTTAAGAAACCAAAATATATGTAAATACGCAAGTTACTTCCTACACTGGAACAACACCAAATACATATTATCCACATTTTCAAAATGACTTGAATGTACTTTTTATATTTAATTTTTGTCACTAGATGGCATACTATATGTAAAAATAACTTATGATACTGATGAAATTAAAATAATGTCACATAAACACAAGTGTGTAAGCTGTCAGCTAATACTATCAAGTTCAAATAATGAAAATGTTAATAGAAACTGAAATTCACTGTGTAAGAGTTTATGTCAAGGATATTTTTGTCACCACAATTACGATGAAAATAATTCGGTTTGACCAAAAGAAAAAAATTCTAAGAGAAAGAGGGAAAATATATTTGTGATATTATAGCAAATATTCATCATTTAAGTCATTCACATGCTATTTATCTCAAAAGATGCTACTAGAAAAATATTCTTTAATCCTAATATACTCCAACCTACATTGTTTGCTGTTAACTGTTATAAAAAAGAGTTGAGAGCTACTATTTTGATAATTTTCTGTTGCATGGAAACTACCCCAATTACTAAGTTTAAAAGTAATGAAAAAGATGCTTACCTCAATTTTTTTTTTCAATGAATTGTACTCAGTGGGGATAGTGTTTCCCTATTCTCTGTAAAACAACTTGACTGGGGCTAGAGGATGAAAATTGCAAGATCATCCACTCCCCTGGCTGGTTGTAGGCTGGAAATTCTGCTGGGATTCTCAGCTTTGACTAAATTCTTGTGTATGTCCGTCTGTGTTGTTGTTGCTATTCTGCAGCATGGCATGCTATGTTTCCAGAAAGAAGTCAAAACTTAACATTCTTCTTAAAGTTAGGCCTGAAATGGGCAGAGAGTTATTTCCACCGTATTTTATTAGTCAACCAACCATCCCATATTCAAGGGAGCAGCAAATATACCAAACAATTTCTGTGAGAGAAATAGCAAAAAAAAATTTAGTTTCCTTTAAACCTACGTTGGTCTACTCTCAAGCCATAATTATTATGCATCTCTAATTTGCAAAATATCTTTCCTCCTTATAAGGCCACCTGAAAGATTCATCTCACTAGTTACCATATTCCAGAGCATTTTCTTCCTTAGCAAGAGGTCAAGATGTGGAAGTTTTTTTGTTGTTGTTGCTGTTGTTGTTTTGTTTGTTTGTTTTTTAGGTATGGTTACTAGTGATCCTAAAAAATGATGAAATGAAAAAGACATTGGCCTCCCTTACACTTGAATAAAATGACAGAGATAGGGAAAGTGTAAAGGGCTTTCAGAAAGGAAGAAAATGGGAGGCACACAGAAGTCATAGCAGTTCTGAAATCCATCTGCATGCATGTGGCCAAATGCTTGATTAGCACTCTGTTATTCTCCATCATAAGTTTCTGTAACAGTTTATGTCACTTTCTGAGCTCTTGCATCTGAATAGCTTTCTCAGTTTGAGTCATGTTCACAGAAGTGAAAGGACTGAGAGGCCGTTCTTCATTTTGAACTTTCTCTGTCCTTTTTAGTCTAAGAAGAATAATCGTTTGAAAATCGTGAGTTCCTTGTTTGCAATTTATATTCAACTCAACGAGACAGAAGTCAAGTCCACATTTCTTTCCAAGGCAGGCCCTTTTGTATTTTAGGTCATATTTGAGTCTGCTATTGGAAAATGGTTTAAGATGTTTAGGAGCCCTTTTGTCTAGGTGCATGGGTTTTTGAGACATTTTCTTAAATCTTTCTGAGGATATAGTAAAGAGTTTTACACATGCCATCATTGATATGTTTGAATCAGAAGCATTTTTTTATTACATTGATAGTCAAACTGAATTTAACCTCTTTGTAATACCAATTACTGTTTTAATAACTTTTTGTTTAGAGGTCCATAATAAGAAATCATTTTATTTTTAAATATATTTCTTCTTCTTTCTGTTTAAATTCTACCTGCAAACTGAAGAGTTGGTTTTAATTCTTCCTGAAACTTTACATTTTATCACAACTTCAGAATTGTCAGGTAGTGCCTGTAGCATTCTTCTTGGAAATGTCCCACTTCCTGTCCATGAGATAATCAGATACCATTTCTATTTCCCAGAATATCTCAAGGAACATTATTGCAAAATGTTATTTCACTTTTCTCTTATATTATATAACAATATGATTACCCCTCCAGCCTTCACCAGCAGTGTCTCTGAAATCTTCCACTATCACTTAATTCCTAAACATTTGTCATTTTAATTGGTGTATTATAAATAAGCAAAATAATAAGATTCATTGTGATATAGTCAAAGATGAACAATATGTAATATCTTATATTTTGTCCCGCATGACTCTTTTTTTTTTTTCTTCTCCCTCCCTACACTGTCTTCTTCTGGTCTGCTCTCTTCTGTTTTCACGAGGTCCCTCTTTTTAACAAATTTTCTCTCTAGTTTTCAAATATGAGAGAAAACATAACTGTTGACTTTCTGAGCCTGGCTAATCTCACTTAGCTTAATATTCTCTAGTTCCATTGATTTTCCAGCAAATGACATAATTTCTCTTTTTTTGGTTGAATAAAACTGGATTGTTCACGTACATCACCCTTTCTTTATCCAGTAATCTGTTGATGAACACCTAGGCTGGCTCCATAATTTGGCTGTTGTGACATGTGCTGCTGTACCCATGGGTACGCTTGTATTGTTAAAGCATGTTGACTTAAGCTTATTTTATATTTTAGGTTTTGTCTCAGAATCACACCATTTCTGAAACCATATTTTATTTTAAGTATAAGCTAAGATGTATTAAACCTCCATAGTCACTTTTTCACTCATGATTTTGTGATTTAAGCAAGGCTAAGTAGGAATAGCTTATCTCTTCTTTTTGTGATATTAGCTGAAGTGACTTGACTGAGGCTGGAAAATCCATATCAACATGACTGACAAGTTTATTTTGGTTGACATTAGAAAACTCAGCTTTCTTGGTTTGGAACTTCAAATTTCTTTCATTCTACTGTGTGGAGTTTCGTCAAAACATAACATTTAATTTCGAAGGCAGAGGAAGCAGAAGCTGCCTGTCTCTTTTTACGCTAGCTCCTGAGCTGGCATACTGTCACTTCCTTTATGTCTCCATGATACAAAACATTCACAAACTCAGCACAATTAGAAGGAATTCGTAACATAGACTTCACTGCTGGGTGGGGGGAAAAAGAGAAGGTTAACCCATCATTATTCCAACAAAGCTAGTTGTACTAGTCACATTTTTTTTTAATAAAACAGTGGTCACATATTTGTTTTCAAATAAATTTTTGAATTTTTGGAACACTTACCATCACAGAAAAGTTTCAAACATAAAGTGGAAAGTTTCTATACAACCCACACCCAGTTTCTTAAATTGTTAGTATCTTACAGTGTCCTTGAGAGTGTACCAACTAAAAAATTGGCACTGGCATGTTTATATTAACACCAGACTTTATTTGGATTTTACTACTATTTACTATTTTACATTTACAACAATGTTCTTTCTCTGTATCAGATTCAAATCCATGGTACAACTTTGTAGTTATTTGTCAATACTCCCTAGTATCCTCAAATCTCTGACAATTTAATAGTCTTTCCTAGTTTTCTGTGACATTGAAAGTCTTTAGAAGCACTGGCTAAGTACTTTATAGAATGTATCCAAACTGTGATTGCCTGATAATTTTTTTTCCTCATGAGTAGGCTGGAATTTGGGTTTTTTGAAAAGCAAGAATATCACACAGTGCCATTTTCATCACATCATATCAAGTGATAAATTATATCAACTGGAGATGGTTAGTGTAACATTTGCCAAATTCATCCACTGTGAAAATTACTTTTCCTTTTCTATAATCTGTACTTTGGAAGCAAGTTAGTACAAATAGTCCAGTTTTAAGTGAAGACTGAAGAGTCTGAGATATACTGAGATATATATGTTAGGATGCAGAAGTTAATCACCATTCATATATATATTTAATGGTGGGAGTGAGTGTTTCTGAAAAAAAAAGAGTTATGTCTTCTCACTTATATATGTATTCATTCATTTATTTAATTATTAATTTGTTTACATTAACATGGATTTATACATACCTGCTTTCTATTTTAATTTATAATCTAATACTATGCTAATTATTTTTTGTTTAATTGATCTGGCTTTTTTTTACCCAGAATTTCTTTAGGTTGTCTCATGTGTCCTTTTAACATATCATTCACTTTTGATATTCTTTAAATAAACTGTTAAAAATTTTCTTTGAGTGGCTGGACCAGTGGCTCAGTGATTACGGTGCTTGCCTGGCATGCACAAGTCTGTGGGTTCAAACCCCAGCACCAGGTACACAACGAAGTGTCAGAGCAAAGAAAGCCACATGAAAAACTAAATAAAATTGATTCTCTCTTTCTCTTTATCTATTTTACTGTCCCTTTCTCTTTAAAGATTTTTTTTCTTTGAATAGATGTAGATTTATAGAAAATTCATGAGCATTATACAGAATTCTCCTATACTTCACACCTGAGTTCCTCTATTATTAATGTCCTAAATTAACACAGTTCATTTGTCACAATTAATGAACCAATAGTGGCACATAATTAACTAAAGTCCATACTTTATTTCCTAATGTTCTTTTTATTGGTGTGTGTGTGCTCCAAGTTTCTTTCCTAGATATCATTTGGTTTCCAGGTCACTGCAGGTTCATTATGCTTAGTGATAGACTGATGGTTAACAAAAGTCCTTGTTTATATGATCTCAACAATTTTGAGGAATATGGCTCATAATTTAAAAATATTTTATTAGGGACTTTTTTCTCCTGTGGGATTTTCATGATTAGAATGGGAGTATGAATAGGTATACTGCAGAGGTAAATTATCATTTTCATGCATGATATCAAAATTATGTCTTATGATTGCTAATATTAGTCCTGACCATGTGAATGACCAGAGTTACTCAGATTTCTATAATGTACATATACTCTCTTTTCTCATTTCTGTACATTGCTCCTGGGCTGGACTCCGCATGCACTGAAGATGTGAGGAGTTAAACTCTACCCCTAGAGCAGGAATCAACTTTAGAAAATTTTGGAATCGTTTTCATTTGGGATGTGTATATTCCTTTCCATTTATTTATTTATTATTTAAAATAGAGAGAAGAACATACAGAAAGAGAGAGAGAGAGAGAGAGAGAGATAGTGTGTATCAATTTTATTTTTCTAGTGCTTAGTTGTGTATGTGGTGCTGGGGTTTGAACCCAGTTCCTTGCATATGCCAGGCAAGCACTGTAACTTTTGAGCCACTGCTCCAGCCCTATTTTTATTTATTTTTAATCACTTATTTATATCACCATATACTAACTCATTTACTGTAGCTGATAATCCAATGTGTTGAGTGTTTAAGTTGTTTCAGCTTTGGCCACTACAAACTGTTTTTTTTATTTCCTGCGTTCCTTTGACTTATCAATTCATTGTGTGTGTGGGGGGGTTCTGTTTGTTTGTTTGTTTTGTCTTGAGTCTATCCCAACTTTCTTGCACTACAAGATGCTCCAGAAAATTGTTGAGTATTCTCTGACCCGTTAATCTAGTATAGAAGCCTAGGTTTCTTTGATCAGAGAATGGTCTTAGAAGCTAATAGTCAGGACAGAGAGATGAGCTGTTATGATTTCACTGCCTTTACCTGTAGGGCCACTCAGTTATCAGAGTAAGAGAGCATGTTTCTGAATACCAGTTTGTATGTATAACAATGTCTATAAGCTTTCCTTGTTCTATTTCTACTTTAGCCTAAGTATGAGCTCATAGTGCTATTTCTAAACTGTGATCTGTTACCAATATAGACTATTATTGTCTTATTTTGCTTGTTTGTAACCACAATTTCTACAAGAAATCCTGCTTTACGACCTCTCATGAATTTATTTACATAAGTGTTTAATTCCACAATATATGTAAAATAGTTTCAGAATTAGGGAGAATTCCAATGGACAAACCATTACCACATGGATTCTAGTGCTTATATACAGTTCATGTTGCATTAAATCTTAAATTTTATACTGATTTTCAAAGATACTTAGGTTAGCAATTTCCCCACTCCCTTAACTGACATTGCTTTATGGTGTAAGCAAAAGTTACAACATGGTATAAAGCTATTTTTAAGATCTGCATGTAATCTTGGGACACTTAGACATTCCAAAATTTTTTTTTAATTCACATGCACTGTCTTTTTCTCCTTACAGTATAAAATTCTGCATTTTGACAAATGTCAAGAGTCATATATTAATCATTTCTGTAATTTTGTCTTTCAGGATTTAATATAAAATTGTACAGTATGTAGCATTTTCAGACTGACTTATTTGACTTAGAAATGAAAAAGTTTATTTCATTTTTTTCACTTGGCTTGGTAGCTCATTTATTTTTTCTCTCTCTGAATAATAGTCTATTGCAGAAATTTTCCATACTTAGCTTATCCATTCACTGATTTAAAAACATCTCATTTGCTTTCTTTGTTTGGCAATTACAATAAAAATGTTGTATACATATGCAGATTTTTGTGTAAAAGTTTTCACATCAATTTTATTTAGTGATTATTTTAGCTTTTTAAACTAAAGCTATATCTTTTGCTAAATCATTTTGCATAATTAGAAGCATGATTGCTGGTTCACATTAGACTATGTTAGCTTTGTAAGAAAAAGCCAAGAAGTCTGTCCAAATGACTGTGCTGTTTGCAATCCCACCAGAAGTAAATGAGAGTTCTTGTTGTTCCACATCATTTTCAATAACTAGAGTTGTCAATTTTTAAATTTTGTTTTTAATTTTAGCCACTAAAGTAAATATCCCAGTGCTGTTTTAATTTGCATAGCTCAAATGAGAAATCATATTGGACATCTTTTCATATGCTTATTTGCCATGTGTGCATCTTCTTTGATGATATGTCTGTTGAGATTTTTGACTGTTTTAATTTATGTATTTTTGATGTCTAACAGCACATTTTTGTTTTATGGACAGAATTCCATTTTCCAATATGTGCTTTGCAAATCCACTTTTCTCATAGTCAGGAAAAAATACTTTTATACTCTAACAGTGTTTCTAATAATGGAGAAAAATTAACTTTCATAAAATGCAATTTGTCATTTTTCTTTCATAATGACTTTTTAGAAAATATTTCAGCTTTATGCTTAACAAAAAAATGCCATGACAGATTTTCACAGAAGCAATAAATGTTATTCCACAACATCAAATTTCCTTTCCTAAGGAAAAAAACAATAATCATAACAAGGTTGCTGGATTTGGGTTATTTTTTCAAGTTTTCTGGGGGGAAACCAGTGTCCTTACTCATTTTCCTTTTCTGTCTCTTCTTTAACTTTATCTGATTTTATTATCTTTCTCTCTTCTCTGACTAAGTGTCCCTGGAAGGCTGCTTGGGTTTTGAGAGCAGTGCATTCCTCTTTTCTTTTTCTTCCCGGGATGGTAATGACTGGTGTCTCTTCTTTCACAGATGCCTATGACTTTTCCTGAACAATTTCACCTTTTTCAGATTGTTTTTGCTGCTTGAATGCATCTTTGTTATAGAAGCAGTCTTCTCCCTTAGCCCCACATTCTGCTGGAACAAAGTTGGCTTTCTCTTTTTTCTTTGGAAGGTTCTCTAAATATGTCGCTGCAAAAGCTGGTATATTGTCTGAGGACTGCCTTGGAATCTTGTATGTCAGGCCTTCAAGGAGATTCACATATTCTTGTGGAATTTGGTAGTGGGTATTCAAGAACTGAATTGACGTCTCTTAGGAATAATTGCCTAGGGTACCTTTGTTTCTTTCTGAGCTGGTGCCTATAAAAGAACTTTTCATATTATATTATAAACTTATCAAACACTTGGTCACAAAGATTTTTTTCCTTTGACTTTTTTTTAGAAACTTTGTCATTTTGTACTTTACATTTAGGACTGTGATATAATTTATATAAAATAATTTGTAGTAAGGTTTATATCTTGGTTAATTTTCGTACATATTGAAGTCAAAATTTTCTAGCACCATTTGGCGAAAATACAATAATTTATTCATTTCTTTGCCTTTCAACCTTTGTAAAATATCACCTATGTTTTCATGAGTTTATTGCTAAGTTATCTATTCTTATATGTAATGTGTCTATTATTCAATGAATACCATGTTTCTTTTATTTTCCCTCCTAAGGGATCAAATGTAAGGCCTAGCATATGTTAAATGAGTGCTCTACCACTGAGCTATGTCTCCAGCCCTTCCACAGTATCTTAATGACTACAGCTTTATAGCACTTTTTGAAAATAGGTTCTCTAAGACCTATAACTTTATTTTTTTTTTTAGTACTGGTTGGCGTTCCTAGTTATTTTGAATTTATATGATTATTTTAGATTCAATTTTTTCCATTGTGGCGGGCGGCACCTGGGGGCCATGCCACTCAGGCAGCTTTAAGATGGCAGCTGGCAGCTGGCCAAACCAAGTCAGCTGACCTCGTGATGTTCCTGGTTTGTATGCTTGCAATATCTGACCACCTAGGGACAACCAATAGGAGCCGGCAGCAGAGTTTTCTTCCTCATAGCAACAACCTGCTGATTGGGTTACCTTTGCTATATAAGCAGTACAACTTCCTGAATAAAGCGTGAGTGAGCTCTGCAAGCAACTAGAGTGTGCGTGTCATTATTGCCATCTCGCTGGTCGAGCGCGACATTCCATATCTACAAAACAGGTTGTTGTAAATTTTCAATTAAGTTGTTGGAATTTTGATTAGAATTTTATCAAATATATAGATGAAGTTGATAAGAAATGACATATGGATATTGAGATTACCAAAGCATGAACAGGGATATCTCTTAATATATTTAGGCCTTTTTTATTTTTTTCATTAGTGTTTTGTTGCTTTCTCTAAATAGATTTAGGTATTTATTTCTTTTCCTAAGTGCTTCATTAGATTTGAATCTATTATGTTATGCAAATTTTCAGTCTCAAAGTTTGATTGATCATTGATAGCATAAAAGAAATATTTGATTTTCATATACTGACCTTTGATCTCACAACTCTACTGTATTTGCCTGTACAACCTGTATTTGTACCACACTTCAGGAAGGCTCACCACCCAGCTTAGTACCAATTAGCCAGGTAAGCTATACTCCCACCCATCTGGTCCTCAACCTTAAAGTTTTATCTTTCTTCCAACTTGTAGAACTATCTAGACAAGATAATTTCATCTTCCTGTGGTAACCAGGGGCTATCTCCTTCCTCCTGTTAGTGCAGAAGCTGCCTCCCCCAGTCTCTTCTCTTACATTCTGTTGCTCAGCATAGCCTCCATGTTCCTCTGCATGGTATACTGTAAAATCCCCTCCCCTTGGCTCTAAGTGCATGCGATGTGACCAAAGACTGCATTTCCTAGGAGTCTCCACACTAAAGCTGGTCCTTGCTCAACCCCCAACAACTTATCAAAATCCTGATTTATTTGTTCCTACCATTGTAGAGATCCAATGGCTTCTGTTACTGGTCAGAAGCCATCACACACAGTAATTAATTTTTCTCTAAAGATTTTAGGATGTGAATCTTTGCTCCAATCTCAGTTTTTCATGAGATATAAGAAAAAAATAATTTTCCTTATTTTTTCTTAATGTAAACGTGCTTAACAAGCTATATGCAAGCTCTTCACAGTATACTACTAACCTGAGATATTCGTAGTTTTTAAATGAATGTTGATTTCATAGCTTAAAATTGTATGACAAGAATTCTTCATTAATTTCCTATGCCTAATTATCCAAGAAGGAATTTTGAATGTTTTCACAATAAAGAAATGATAAATGTATTGTGGAAGATAAGTTTTAACAAAATTTAGATATTATTCAATATATGCATGTGTCAAAACATTACATAGTATCCCTTTAACATGTGAAATTTTAATAGTCAGTGAATCAGCTCACATTTTTTAAAAATCTATTTCCTAAGGCTAATTTCCATTTTGCAGTTTACAAAATTTACTGCTTTATTAAGCAGAATTATTCTCAATTTATGAGAAAGAATAAAACTAATAATATTTTGTTGCTGCATTTTTATTTATTTATTTCACAATGCTGGGATTAAAACTTGGTGTTTCAAAAGTCAAACACAGAAACTCAAAGGTTAAATATTTTATCTTACATGTGAAAGCTAGAATATAATAAAGGAATGGTGAAGGAAGGTTAAAATTATACAAAGATTCACCAAATACAAATTAACTGACAAACTAAAGGAAGACTAGTAGAGTAAAGGAAAAAGAATGGGAGAGGAGAGGAAGGGTAGGAAAAGGGAAAGGAAATAAGGAAGATATAAATATTTTACAGTATACTTTGCACCTTTGAGATACTAACTAGTTCCTACACAATCATTAGAAATATTATACATGTATAAATATTGTATATTGTGTACATTATATAATTATATATGTATGTGTGTGTATATACATATATATATGTATATATATATATATATATATGAAATCAAAGGGAGATCAGTAGAGGAAAGAGACCAAGGAGAGGGAGAAGGAGAGGGAGAAAATTGCTGGGAAGGGAATTAGGCCAAATATATGGTTATTGTGTGTGCACATACGAAGGTGCAACAACAAATTCCTTCATTATGTACAATTATAATGCACCAATTAAAGAAATAAAAATGTGAACAAAAACTTATGAGCTGCTCTTTCCCAAACTGATTTATATTGAAACTATTTCCATTGAAAAACAGTTCTATGATTTTTATCTAGTCTTATATATAATTAAGTATATTCTTTCCAATTTCAAATGAAATTTGTGTGCCTTTTCATCATAGTATTAATTATACTAATGGTAATGGTGATATAAAACAGTAATTCTAGCATTCCTTGTAGTACAGTAGCTGATATAAATATTGCTTGGGATCAAGTACAGTGGTTATTATTCTGATTTTTTCCTTTTAATCTTTTTTTATGCCATAAAAGTAGGTGCTACTTGTATTTCATACACTGAAAATTAGGTGAAATTAGAGAATTTAGATAACTTTTTGTCCCTTCATTAAATCAAAAGTATCATAGTCAAATATGTAATCTGGTTGATCCAACTTCTAAAAATTATGTTGCTTTTCTCTAAACTCACTTTGTATTTTAATAGTTTTTACATTTTTAACTCAATATTCCTACATTTATTAGCATTAATGTTTACATGGCACTTTATAGTTTTCCAAAGGTTTACATGCAAATAAGTCATACATCACAAAACAATGTGATGACTGAGTTAATTGAACATAAATATGTATAGGACAAACTGGAAATCATACCTTTGCTTATACTATATTGGTTTATATTTTTGACATGAGACCCTGTATGTATATTATTTGCAAATAAAATTAAAATGTTTATAGATTTGCTATGATTTATTATTCAATATCAATCATACAAAAATCAAAGTGAGTTCCATTTTATCTATATATAGATATTGTTTCAGAATCTTGTGGTGAAAGGCAGTGATACCATCAGAACTATCATACACAGTGAGTTATTTGATTGCTAAGATTTTTAGGTCTTTTGAAATAAAAAGTGTCTGCTTCAAGGACTATGGGTGGCATTATTGTAATTATCATGAAGCAGAATCTGAGATAAAAATTCAAACACAAGTAGTTTATTTCATTTTTAATATGATGAAATATTATAGTTCATTGGGAATGTGAAAGAAGGGAAGAAATGAGGCCAAAATAGTTTATCTTTTTAAACTACCACTGCAGGCTATTGAAGTTTAATCCAGATGAGGAGCTCTAGCGTACAATGTAGAAATCTTGTTATGATTTATTCCTCTCCAGTAAAATTCATCATTGGTTTAAGACTACTCCTGGGGATTGTTAATTTTCTTGAAATTTTTGTTATACTAGTGTCCTCTAGCAGAGCTGTCCCTGGAGGTCAGAGAAAGCCTTTGGACAGATAATTGCACAGCCTGCTGTTGGAAAACTTGGTCAGAGAACATGGAAATGCTAAATCCAGAAGTAATATGGATTAAGCACTGATAGCGCCTGCCATAGCACCAGGCAGCCTGGAACCAGTGTTTTTTGATCTTAAATGATAATATGTATTTTACAAATCTGGTGTGCTGTTTTGAAAGCAAAATCTAATGATAAGCAAATGATTGCCTGAGGCTTAAACACATAAACAGTTAATACTTTTATAGTAAAAAAATTCACTTTTTAAATCTATAAATATTTTAAGTCTGTCAGTATTCTGATTATATATTTTAATAACTGAAATAGAAGAAAAAACATTCATAAAACTATTATAGTTTTAATATCATATCAAAACTATTGTAAGCAATCTTATGAACAATATATACTCAAAGTTGTCACTGCAATTCCACAATAACATGTTTTCTTATTATTGCACTCACATTGAAGAAAAAATGTCTTTCATTAAATCAGATTCTTAAAGCACAGATGTATATGAACAGGAAAAAAAAGGAAACTAAAAAGGAAAGAGGAAAAGCATAGGCTTTTTTTTCAGAACAATCAATGGTTATTGAATGTTAATTCTTGCAGAGAGCTCAAATTTCTTTGGCCCTTTCCCCTCCATATATTTGGAAAGTTTGACAAACTGGCAATGTTTGAAGACAAGAAACACTTGTTATTCTTTCCACAGCTTCAGGCCTTCCTCCATGAAGTCTGTACTGTATTCTGGGACATGTTTATCTGAGCACACTGTTGCAGGGAAAGGGAAGGATAAGGGAAACAGTGTCTTAGATGCTCTTCCCAGTAGTGATGAGCATCACTTCCTAGTACATTTCCCCAGACTGAACTAGATTCAAGGCCCCAAACTACTAGAAAGGGCCAGCAACATTAGACCATCACTAAAGTTGTGCCCCATATTCTATCCTTTTCTTCCTCACATATACAAACTTTTTCACAAGATGGAATTGATATATATATATATATATATATATATATATATATATATGAAATTGTGGAACATGAATTGGATAATTATAATGAATACACCATCCTAAAAGGGGAGTAATGGGATATTTATTCCATTCTTTAGCAATTCTGAGTATCTACTGGTTAGCTATGTTGAAGATTTTCTGCAGGCGTTGTGAAAACCAATTATGAAATGATGAGGTCAATGCCTTGATTTGGCTGGCTCTGATTCTATTCTCCAAGCCAAACTGTCTTGCCCTCCCAGCCCATTTCTTGTCTATACAATGATATTATGTTGATTTTGAATAAAATATAATATAAGGCTTTTAAAACATGAGCTCATGATTTATTAATGAAGTACCCTCAAAAGTTAGTATACTTCATATATGTTTGTACTATTACTTACAAAAGACAAAAAAGTAGTCCAAAGCTAATTTTTGAGGAACCAATTTCAAGTATGTTTTATTTCTTTGTTACATTCTTCTGTGTCTGTCATAATTTAAATAGAAACTACCTGTGAACCATTTAAAAAAAACAGGACAGATCACACTATTGGCTTTATTCTTACTGTAACTCTCTTTACATATCATGAGACTTTATTGGCTATTTATTAACAAAATGTCTTTATAGTCAAATCTTTATTGATTTTTATCTAGTGAAGAAGGAATTTACTTTTTTCTTAACAGGAAAATCTATGAGGTATGAAATTTCTTTCCATTCATTACCACTGGAATGAGAGCTAATTATTATCTAATATTATGGTTTGGATATGAGGTGTCACCCAAAAGTTCCTGTGTTAATGCAGGAGGTGAAATGATTAGACTCTGGAAGTCATAACCTGGTCAGTGGATTAGTTCATTTGAAGGGTTACTAACCTAAATGAATTACTGGGTGGCAGCAATAGGCAGGTAAAACATGACTTCTTGTGCACACATGCTCCCTCTTTCTCCTTTCCAGACTTAATGGCACTAAGTAGCTTTCCTCCACCATGATTTTCTGCCTATCTTTAGGCTCAGAGCAATGGAGTCAGCTGACCATGGATTGAAACTCTGAAATCATGAACCAACATAAACTTTACTTCCTTTAAATTTTAAGTTTTCCTTGTCAGGTATCTTGGACACTGTGACAAAAATCTTATAGCACAGAAATTAATGCCAGAAGCAGAACCGTTGCTGTGACTAAACTGTCTAGGTGGTCCAGTTGACTTTGTAATTGACTTGTTGGAGGAGTTTGGAAAAATTTGGAGGTGAAGGCCAAAGAAGCCTTAAAATATTGTAACTGAAACTTAATGGTGAAAAATTATAAGGGCAGCTTAGAAGATCAGAATAGTTATACTAATGCAGACGTGAAAATTATGCTCATGCAGTTTGAGAGGGAAAGGAGGACCATGGCAAAGAACATATCTACGTTTTGCACATTTCCTGAGACTTTGTGTGAAGCTAAATTTAAATAATGGATTCATTAATATTATTTAATGTGATGGAGAAAAAAAATTTAACTGGGTATTGAACCCAGGCACTTTACCAGTGAATTATATCCCCAGTTCTTTTTATCAGTTCTTTTTATTCCTTTGTTTTTAAATTTTGAGACAGTGTCTTGCAAGTTGTTGAAGATTTTGCTAATTTTTTGATTCTTAACTCAAATTTGCAATCCTTCTGCTTTTGCCTGACAAGTCACTGTGATTATAGATATGTTACCACTTTATTGTACATTGGAGAAAATTTCAAGACATCACAGCATAGGTATTGCTGGCAGCTTTTTAGCCAGGTTTACTGTGAGAATCAGGAGGATGGAACAGAACAGCAAATATTTTAAAAACTTACAGATTGGCCAAAGAAACACACATAATATTAGGCCTAAGGAAGTTGTGGTTGTGGAAGAAATTCTTGTCATTATATAAAAGATAAGACTTTACACAGAGGGAACAGGAAAGAGGCCTTGAGGGTATCTCAGGAATCAACCAGATAACATCCATCTCAGACTCAGAGGTATAAAAAATGAATATTCATTTAAGAGAACATGGTGATTACCTGCTCACTCAGAGTTAACCAAGCAGTTGTTTCCCCAGGAAACTCAAACTCCACTGAAGCCATGGTCAGGGGGTCCTTGATATTGATTGTATAGGTGTCAGACATTGATATCATCCATGTGCTGCTGGTTCTGCGGGAACGCTGAATTCTGGAGGTAAGGGGTCATAGAGGCTTCCACTGATATTATAAACGAAGGCTTACAGGGGTAGGAAAAGTGAATCAGGGTTTGAATCTCTAGAAGCTCTGCTTTAGAGGGCCATTCATGACTCTGTGAGAAGCAAGCCAAAACTGCAGTGGTGACCACTGGGAATAAGACACACATAACACGAAGCATCTGCCAAAGAAATGATACCTGAAAACACACTCACCCTAAGAGAAAGGCCACTTGGGTTACAGCTAGAAAGGCCTTAGAGGGGGAGTTTTGTAAGATTTATGTTTTTCTTCTCTATCAAAGTTAAAGACTATAATGTGGTATAGCCTACTACATTTTTAGAAGACCCCCCTTCCCCTTTAGGATAGTAACTCCTTCTCCTCTGTATGCCTACCTCTTTTCAGGGACCCCTTTCTATACCCACACATCTGTTTCCAGTGACCTCTACAGACAGATGTCTAACTCTTTCCAGTGACACTCCCTTTCCCAGTCACTGCCTACTTCCTCTATGTACCTGCCTTTACCTTACCTTAGCCAACCAGGTAGATTGTGCACATGAGCTCCACCAATCAGGCGAAGGCAGCATCACGTCAGGTTAGAGATAAAAATCCTGATTTTGTTCTTCCTGTGTGTATTTTTCTTTTCACCCTTTGGCCGAAGTAAAATTTCTGCCTTGCTCACTTGCATCTGACCATGTGTTGGATTTCATTTCTAATAGTTTTATAAGACCTTTGGGGTTCACATATTGCTAATGGGTGCCCCATATGCTAGACAAGGAATATAGGACCTGTTTGCCCACATGAGTTTTAGATATGCCGGTATCATATGATGTCTGCAGAGAAAAGCTGTAGAAATTGAACAGAGAGAAGCCAACCAAGAGGCCATGTGGATTGCAACCAGTATAATCACAGAGGCAGATCTATACAAGCTCTTTTGAAAAAGGATCACAAAGTCATGGGCCCTGATGCTGAAGGTGGAGCTACTACAGTTGTTTGCCCAACTGGATTTTAGTCTTGCTTTAGACCCAACCCTTCTTTCTATGTCCCTATTTCTGTCTCATGGAATAGAAATGTTTGTTCTGTGTCATTATGTATTAGATATATGTAATTAGGTTTTAATTTTTACTGAGTCACACAAGCAAGAGTCTGTGTTGAGTCTCAGATGAAACTTTAGACTTGTACTTTAGGTCAGTGCTGAAACTGTTAAGACTGCGACTCTTGGAGATGAACTAAGTACGTTTTGCATTGTGAAATGTACTTGAGCTTTTGGAGACCAGTGTTGAATGCTATGGTTTGCATATGAGATCGCCCTCCCCACCCCCAACAGCTTCTGTGTTAATGCAGTTCATGAAATCATTAGATCATGAAAGCTGTAGCTTAATTAGTGGATTAATCCATTGGATGAACTAATAATTTGAATGGATTATTGGGTGGCAACTATAGGCAAGTGGTGTATGGCTGAAGGAAGTGAGACTCTAGGGCCATGCTTGGGAAATATAATTTTGTCCCTGGCTCTTTGTTCTCTCTCTTTTTCTTTGCTTTTTAGATGCCATGAGTTGAGAAGTTTTGTTATGCCATGTCATTCTATCTTACCCCAGATCCAGAGCAATGGAGTCAATTGACCATATTTTTGAACCTCTGAAACAATGAGGTACAATAAACCTTCCTCTTCTAATTTATTCTTATTACTAATCATAGTAATGAAAAGTGAACTAAAACATTTTTCTTCTCTCATTTTTTTGCTTAAAGTGACATCATATCAACCAGTATCAGCCAAAATATACTGTACTTTTTCTATTTACTAAACTGTTTAGCTACATTCTGTTTACCACTATGATGATTAGAATCACTCCAGCTAACATATCCCCAACCTTGAATGACTGCCATTTGACTATATACATCAAATGTTCCAAATTTCTCTTATGTCGGTTCTAGTACTAGTTTCTATATATAAAAGGAGTGAATGGACTTCCATGGTCCCAAATGTGCTCCATAATATCAATCTGATTTATTAAACATTTGTTCTTAACATACAGTGTGGTATAAGTTAAAAAACGAGTTCTAACTTATTCTGTAGCTATGTTACCTGGAACATGGGTCCTTCAAAGTAAACACAGGAAAAGAGAGGAGGTGAAACATTAGCTAATAACAGTCTTGGCACTATTTTTTGAGTTTACTAATATAGTTAAGTACCCCAACTATCACAGAAGTTAAAAATATTGTGAAGTTGAAAAATGTACAGAAGGCAAAGAACTTGAAGTCAATATTTCAGTCTCAACATCATCATTTTTGCCTTATAAAACTTTTACTCCCAGCTAAACTCTCTGCATACTATGTGAACTTTCTAAGAGAGAAATGGAGAACAGTGGGTGAAATGATGAACATGGCTAAAAAGAAAATGCACTTCTAATCAATGACCCTAAATACTATGTAGCTATTTATCTAAGCATTCATACTATATATTTCTTTTTTTTTTTTAAGAGAGGGACAGTGAGAGAGAGGGGGGGGAATTAATTTTGTTTAGTTTTTCATGTGGCTTTCGTTGCTCTAACGCTTTGTTGTGTATGTGGTGCTGGGGTTTGAACTTTTATCCCCGCACATGCCAGGCAAGCTGGGTAACCACCAAGCCACGTCTCTAGCCCCATGCTACATATTTTTAGTAAATAATTTTCTATGTTCCATTATATATATTTTAGGACTATTTTGCAAATCAGTATATTTGCATTTTTCACAATTTTTAAAACAATCTATTTCAAATAAAAACTCAATTTCATGTTTTACACAGAAAATAGAATCATTCGGGCTGAATAGAATTGCTTCATCCAATTTTTGCCCAGTTTATAAATATATTTGTTTCTGAATCTATATATACTGCTTCCTCTACTCAAATCAATGAATAAATTGACCTTTTTTTCCTTCTTGTGTAAGGCTTCATGTTGTATCTTTTCTACTCAGTAAATATGGCCCTAAAAGTAACTCCACACTTTCTTCCAAATTATGTTTCCCTATGCTTGCTAGGAATATTTTAAAAACTGAAGCAGAATATTGTGATGCTTCTATTTGTTTGACAATAGCAAAGTGGATCCCATCTAAAAAACAAAATTTAATAACAATTTTTTTCATTATCTCCTGAGCCACTCCAGGGATTTTGTCCTTTCTGTGGTCACCTTTACATCTCAATGCCAGAAACAAATATTTATTCTCGTGGTCTCTGATTGCACCAGTAAAATGTAAAATGCCTTTTCTTTTCTTTAAATGTATTTTTATTCATTCATTGTAATTGTACATAACAGGAGGATTCATTATTCCATATTTGTACATGCACACAACATAATTTGGCCTATCTCATTCCTCAGTACTTTCCATTTCCCTCTCCTTCCTCTCCTTGATCCTCTTGCTCTGCTTTATTAGACTTCCTTCTCTTCAACGGACTATCCTTTTAAAACACAAGAAATATTCAAAGCTAAACAATAAAAAACTAAAATTCTCAAACTTGTATGAAATGCTTTTGCAAAATACATGTGAGACCTTCCTGTCTTTTCATATTTTGATCTCTCTTTAAAAAGAATTTGCTTTAAATACAGGTAAGGATTCATCTTTTTAGAGATAAATATTCTTATAACTTGATGTATTTTTTTTCATTACTTTAATGACATAGATTTATCTACTTTTTCATAGATCAGAATACTTCATTTTGTGTATTTAATATTTATATTTTTCATAATCTTCCTATAGTTTTAAACTTGCATTTTCCAATGTACTTTACAATTTTGATGTCTGTGTTGACACATGGAGATTAAAGTGTTTTTATTCAATGCATAATATTTCATTTATAAGTTTAAAATAATTTTGTGGTTCCCTAAGTGAGTAGAGTTATGCTATTCCTATATTAAGAAAAAAGACATAATAAATATTCCATATTAAGAATATATTCATTTTCTGATGATACTCATGAACTTCCCTTGCCATATGATTACATAAATATATGTAGTAAACAGAAAAACATTAGTTCCAATTTCTCTGTATATCTTTATGTTGCTTGGAATGAGATTTTAAATCATTTTTTAGTCTTAATAGGTGGAAAATAATATTAATTCATGGATTTAATTTGCATTAGCTACTAGGGAGCTCCTTTTCACAAGTATTGGCTATTTTATTTATTTTGTATTTTCTTGGATTTT
Source organism: Aplodontia rufa (assembly GCA_004027875.1). NCBI lineage: Eukaryota > Metazoa > Chordata > Mammalia > Rodentia > Aplodontiidae > Aplodontia > Aplodontia rufa. The sequence continues at coordinate 26,502 of PVKS010025475.1, forward strand.
CTGTTTATTCTACTATATATCAAAATTTGGTAGGGAAAAGCACTAAGAAAATAATGAAGATAGTGAGATATTGGCGTAAAATATTGACGTATATTAATGGAAAACAGTCTAGAAACTTTGTTTTCATGTAAGGCACTTGACACTACCTGCATTCCAGAAGAAAGGGGAAGGGAAGAGTTTTTAGTAAATGGAGATTATTGAACAGTAAAAAAATTGAACTTTCTAATGCATCCAACATATGCACCCAGCATTATATCAATTCTAGATAAGTCAAAGACCTAAATCTGAGTGGTAAACCGATAATGTTTATTCATGGTTTTTGTAGGTGAAAATATCTTACAAAGAACACACTCACATCACTCACACACACACACACACACACGCACAAACACACACTTATACACATGTAATTTATTCTTTTGGCTTTCACAAACATCAAAAATGTTCATGCATCTTAATATGCCATTAAGAGTTTCAGTTCCAGGTTAAGGTGGAGTAAGCTCATTTCACCCCATTTCTCTGCTAAAAACAGAAGTAAAGTATGGACAATATGTATGAATCAGTTTTTTTAACTCTTAAAATATAAATAAAAGGATGTGAACTTTGAGGGGAAAAATAATAGCATTCAAACTATCATTGAACCTGTCATCAGCAACCACCAGTAATGAGCACACAACATTCTAAAATCAAGAAGAGTATGTCAGCATAGATGGAGAATGCTCCAGAAGATAATTGCTATTATGAAGTAAGAAACAAAAAGTGGATCTTCCTGTTTCTTTCTCTCTTCCTTTTTTACATTATTTATACTGTCAAATGCAAGCCACATGCATCCAAACCTTTGCAATAATGACATTTTCATTTTTGATCCAAGATACTATCATACCAAAAGAGTGGAATACACTTTGCCATTTTTTTTCTTTTTGTCCATATCCATGACCATGTGAAGGAAAATGATCTCACAATATAGTATTGTAAGTGAAAACACAACTCTGTGGTTGGGAGGCAGTAAAAGGAATTCTAAGGAAATGTAATATACTGAAGAGACCATGGAGAGTGAGGCATTAAGGAAAGTGTCAGCATAGAGCTGTTTCTGAATTCCTGGCCTAACCAAAGAGCAGCATATGTTTATACATGACCCTAAATAACCTGTTATAGATTTGGGGAACTGAACCTTTAGTCTTTTATTCATGATCCATCTTTATTCTGTATATAACAAATATACTTCAATTACAATCATATAGATAAGTTAAAATTCAAATGCTGGAAAATATTACCATATAAAAGCTAAGAAAAGGAAAACTGGAGTTACTATGTTAATATCAGACAAAGTAGACTTAAGAATAAAGAGAAATGGGGCTGGAGTGGCGGCTTGGTGGGTACAGTGCTTGCCTGGCATGCGAAAGTAACACAAGTACACGGGTTAAAACTCCAGCACGCACGTACAAAACTAAGTGTCAGAGTAATGAAACAAAAGCCATGTGAAAAACTCAGTGAAAATTGATTCTGTCTGTCTGTCTGCTTCTCTCTCTCTTTGCCCTTCTTTCTTTAAAAAAAAAAAAAGAACAAAGAGAATTATTAACGTTATGGAGTGGTGTTATGTTAACAACTTAACTAGAAAACAGAAATACAAAATAAGTGTATATTTAGCATTAGAGGGTCAAATGAAGTTGAAATGGACAGAATGGACAAGAGAAATAGAAAAATCCAAAAATCTGGATTAAGCTTCACAGTCTAAACTACCAATAAGGGTAATAACTACAAAATCAAGTAGGTTGTAGAACTAAATATCACCATCAGACAACAGGATGCATTGGCCTTCCCAGATACTGAAAATCCAGTATTTTCAAAGGTCCATAAATCTTTCAAGACAAGTCATATCCAAGTTCAGAAAAGAAACTAAATAAGTTTTAATGAGTTGACATCATACAGACAAGTCTTGGGCCACTATAGAACTAATGTAAAAATCAGTAGCAGAAAGATATCATGGAAAACTTGGGGAAAAAAGTAAAAGAACAATAAAACAACAATATCACCTTGTAAATGACTCAAAATTATGCAAGAAAGTCTCAATGAAAATTAAACAATATTGTGAGCTGAATGAAAATAAGCAACACATTATATCTTTGAGGCATAAGAAAAGCAGTGCCCCAAGGGAAATTTGTGGAATTATAAATGCTTAGATTAGGAAAAAAAGGAAAAAATATACTAAGTAGCCATTTGGAGCTATTACATCAAGAAACTAGAAAGTCAAACAAAATAAACCTAAACCATAAAATATAAAATTATGGAAAAACAATTACAAATAGTTGAAAGAAAAATAGAGAATTTTTAATCCAAAAAATGGTAACTTGAAAAGATGAAGAAATGCATGAACCTCTAAATATTCTGACAAAGTACAAAACAAATAAATTATAAATATCAAGAATAAAATATCAGTATATGCCTATTAAAGATGGCCATAATCACTAAAATACAAAACTTTGATAAATATTCATTTCAAATGGAATTCTATATTGACAGTGGTAACGAAAAAAATTATACTCACTTCAGAAAAGTGATTGGAAATTTCAAATAAAGTCCAACATTCATTTCACAAATAATCTTTTGATCCCAGTTTTGAGTATTTGCTTCTGGGTCATAAAAACTTGGTACTGATAAAACCTTTCTCAAGAATGTTAATAGTATTTCTATTCTTAGGCCTATGAACCTGTAAATAATCAAGGTGTTCTCCAATGGAACAATGGATAAACAAACTCTCATAAACAAAAGAAAACTTTTCAGATATAAAAAGAAAAAAAAACTGTTGATAATCATAACAATATAGATGAATCAAAAAGACATTAAACATACAGGGGTGTTTAGGGAATTAATTCATGCAACGAGTAAATTTTTCTTTTTTCCAGGACTAAGGATAGAACTCAAGGTCTTTTAGTATGCTCAGCAAGCACACTACCACTGTGCTGCATCCCCAACTTTCTAAGACAGATTTCAATGGACAAAAAATAGTGACAGAGAAATGGTCAGTGCTTTCCAGAGATTGTATATGGGAAAATGCAACTAGAAAACAAACAAAAGGAGTTTGCTGGATGCTGGAATTATTCTACATGTTGATTGTGCTGATCATTTGACACTTTATCCAGTTGTTAAAATTTATATATTATGCGCTAAATAGTCAGTCAACTATACTATGTAAATTCAAAACTAGCAGACAATATAGGCCCAACACTCCACTCCAACATGTTGACTCAGGAACTGACTCTCTTAACAAGATTTCCAAAGCAAAAGTTGTAAAATTAAAAATCAATAAATGGGGAGATCCAAGATGGCGACCTGAAGAGTGA
>PVKS010025476.1:0-29812 GCA_004027875.1 Aplodontia rufa
GATTCTGGGCTGCCATCAGCTGCGTGTGGTTGACTCGTTTCCCCGGCTGGGAGGGAAGGGGTCCCCCGACGAGGAGGGGCCCAGTTTCCAGCCTCGGCACTCATCCTCCTCCTGATCAGCTCCCGGGGGACAATCCAGCTCCTCACAGATCACCATAGATCTGAGGGCTGGATTAGCTACAGGGAGAGTGTTGTAAGGCCAGGCCACCCATTAGTATTTGGTCTCTTCTGCACATGCTCACTTTCTCTCCTGCTTTTCCACCAAAGGCGCGCAGCATAAGACTCAAATGTGGCTGCCTGATCCTGGACTTTCAGCCTCTAGAATTGTGAAATACAACTTATTTTCTTTATAAGTTACTGGGAATCCTCTTATAGCAACACAAACTGGCCTAAGACATATTCACACTGCAGAGTCACTGCATCTACTTTATATTCATCAATACTGCTTAGTTCAAGACACCACCATCTCTTACCAGGAGTGTTCCACACACACTCTTTTCTCTCTAATAAATCATCTATTATTTATGCATTTCAGGGCAAAGCATCAAAATAGCAATAGTGCTACAGTAAAAGTAGAATGAAAGTCTGTACAAGTGTGACATGGAGCTCTGATGGATGGGTTCTTTGTCTCATGAATTCTAAGAATGAAATCCACAACCACAGAGGTGAAAAGAAAGTAACAGGATTTATTAGAATAATAGAAAAAAAGCAGAGAGGTTCTGAAGAGGGAGCGGGGTCCCTAGAGAGGGATGCCAATGATGCCTCTTTTCTAGGGGGTTTTATGGGCTTGATTTGTCCCTATAGGTGATTGGTGGGATATAAGATTTAGAAAGTGGCCGATCAACTCTATTTTGTCTTTTTTAACAAATCTGGGGAAGAGTAGATTTCACGTCTTTAATAACATAAGGATGGGGTGAGGGTTTGTTGGCACAAGAGGAAGTGCTTTTGAGAAAATTTTGTGGTTGATCATTGCAAGGGGTAAGGATAAGTTAACTAAGGAAGAGCTGTTGTGGTTCAAACTGTCAGGGGTAGTAACAGGATATTCCAGATTCCTAGTGTCTCCTAGATTGGTATGGTCTTATTCCTTATTTCACTTCTCTGAGGTCCTCGTCCTACCTGCCTAAAAGTGGTCTACCTTTCTGCCTCATTCCCTTACAAGGGGCTAAGATAGTCCAAAAGAGGGATAAATCAACTAAAAGGGTTTGGAAAAAATTGTCAGGAATGTGATACTGGAATCTGTATCTTAAAGGATGGATAAGTGATCATCAACTGGACACAATGGAAAGAGATCAGCTGAATCCCAATACAAGTGATTTTTACCCAATTTTTAATGATCTGAACACTTTCATGTACACAATTACTTCATAATCTTCAAGTATCATGGTTTAGAATCCTCTGTGTAATTTATTTTCCCAGACATTTAACAAAAATTGCATGTACACTTTCTGCTTTTCTGATAGAGGTTAGTGAAGAACAAAACAACTCAAGAATGTTTCCAACAAGAGGAAGAAGAGAACCTGAGTTTTGTGGAACATGAATAAACTGCCTTGGATCACCAGGAGTTGACCTATTTTATTTGACTGTCATTGTCAATTAATAACAGATCTTCCCTGGATACGTACACCAAGTTCAGCCCTGGGAATGGAGCCAGACCAGACACCCTCTTCTTTGACAGTATTCCACACAATAAAAATTCCTTTCATGTTTAGTCATAAAAGAAGGACTATCATACAAATCAGGAATACAGATATGACCATGATAAATGGGAATCAGGGACAATATCTCCCAGGAGAACAGTGAAATTTTGACTTAAAAACTTCTCCCTATGCTTAGAAAATCATTAGTTTTGTTTTGATGACTTCTGTGGGAGCCTCACTGTAATCAAGTAATGCCATAAACTTTCAGCCTACAAGACTAAAACCATGCACGATGATAACTTTAAACTTCAATGTCTGAGGTTGAGTATGTTGACAATAAAAAATATCAAGATGATTGACTGAACTTTAAGATTTAGTCCAGATGTTTGATTTGGGGTATCTGGCCTTATCTCAATTCTGGTTAATTAATCATCCAACATTTTAGGCCTTCTGTAGGCATTTTGGATTCTAGATGAATCTACATTCCATTGTCATGATGGGAGTGATCTACCTGGCCACAGAAGCAATTTCCCCCTCAGTCATGCCTTGTTTGTAAAGATAATAGCTGTACAATTGACTTATCTGCCACCAAGAAGAAAATCTTCCAAAAATACATTGAAAATGCTAATGAATATTTAAATAGCCTGTTTGCAGTGCAGTTTGAAAAAAAAATGTGAGCTTAAAAAGGAGTTTGAAATACGATAAACACTAGATGGTGTTGGAATGAGGATAATTGTGGAGAAACCAGAATCACTTCTCATAAATATCTACTATTTATCCTTTAGTAATAAACAATGCTGATATCTAAATGACTTACAAATGCTCATGTGACCTATCATTGTGGTCAGTTTTGCCTTCATGTGCCTTCATTGTTTTGGGATCCAGGCTACAGGAGTGACCCCTATTTGGTACATACCATTCTCATAACACATTTGATGGTGGAACCACCATACTTGTTCTAAAGCCCCTGCTGTGAATAGGTACACATTACTTCTACTCACATTGGTGCTGAATCAAGTCACATGGCCAAACCTGGTGTCACTGGTACGTGATGTATACATTCACCAAAGAGAGGACACAAGGGAAAAAACCTACAGGATGAACCTTGTGAATAAGAGGAGATAGCATAGGCATGGAGCCATTAACAACTCTCCTACATGGTTCCTTCAGTTAAAATGAAGGAATCTGATCAACATCCTTTCTTTGTTTGTCAATGCCTTTACTGCCAGAAAATGGAAAAATAGAAGAACTATTTCTTACCACTTGGTGATAATTTTGATAGTGCCTATATTTAAAAAAACAGTTTTATTGCATTCAGGGTCTATTTTTTAGTTAAATTTATTGTAACAGTGTTTGAAATACAAGACTTTTCATTGATCAAGTTGGCACTGGGCTTGGGTATACAAGTCGTGTTAGCTCTGAGAGCTTAATGCCATGAAAAACAATGCTAAGTGTCAAATCTAATAATGCATCTTTCTAGAGTTATTAACCTGGGGATTTTTTAAAAATGTAAGTAGTTTTCTTTCTAGTCCAATCTATTTTATGTTTACTCATTTGAGAAATATTTTCCTGAGATGGAAGTCATGGACTTCACCACATTGACAACACATTTTACTAGACTAAAATGGTTAATCCCCTTCACTTGATCTGTGGCTATAAAACTTTCTTTGGAAGTTTCATATGCAGATTTTCATTGTCTAATTAAATTATAAGATGATAAAATAATTATGTCTTTCTATGATTTTTATATAGCCTTCTTTCTCTAGGACAGTTATCATACATTTACTTGGTGGCAAATAACAAAAAATAAAAAATACAAACCTCTTTCACTGGTCTTAAGAAGAAGTGTCTTCCTCATGACATCTAACATTTAATACTAGTCAGAGTGACTCCAGGATTTCATGTATTCAAAGATAATATCAAGGATGCAAATTCCTCCCATCTTCCTGTTCTCTCACCCTTGGCATGCCAGCTTTATTCCTGGGTCGTTCCAAATATCACAACTACAAGCAAGTACTATAATATGTAGAAACAGATGATTTCTTTCTGTCATTTTTAACTGTAATTTAGGAGGGAAGGAAATCTTTCCTACATATCTCCCCCAACCTAAAGACTATCCTTTGTGTCTCTTTGGTCACAATTACATCTCTGACCTATGATAAAGCCAATAATTACTGGCATATCCAACTTGGATGGACCCCTGGCTCTGGAGACAGTGACAGTTTTGTATGTCTCATGCTAGAAAGGAAGGTTCACAAGAAAAAAAGTGTCAGAGGAGGGCTCTGTCAGCAAGAAAAAGTGGGGAGAGGGTCATTGGCAAGGCCACCAACAAAGTTTGCTGTGGGCTCAAAGACAAGGTTTTCAACCATCCCAAAGATTAGAACTGAAGCAATCATATATATAATTGAATTGTAACTATCCTGGAGTATCTGCATCAGCAAAGCAAAAGAATTTGGATAGCAGTAACCATGATGATTTGTTGAATCTCTTCATTTACTGTCACAAACCTGGCCCCACACAGATATTTTTCCCAGCAAGAAAAGAGAGTGTGCTCCTTCTTTCTTCATTTATATTCCTCTTATGCTCCAAAAGGTTTTATATAGGCTCATTTAACTTTGAACAAGGATGGGCAGACAAATCTCCTTAATAATGAAACAAAATAAAATGAGATAATATTTTGGAATATTCTTTTTGATCCTTTTATAGAAACTTCCCAAATACCAGACTCAGACAGGTATGGAAAAAGACCAAAGACAGACAATAAAACAGAGTACTTCAGACTTACAAATTGTCACATCAGCATCTGTTTCTTATGCGTGAAATGAAAGGAAAAAATAAAATAGAATTCTAACACTCTTTATTCTGGTTGTATGCAATAATTTTAGACTTGTATGTGGATGTTAACAAATCAAGATCAATGTATTGTACAACCTTAAATGTTTCCATTGAATAAAACTAGAACTAATCTGTATCTGTTTAATTCCATGCAATAAGTCCTGGTCAGATGCAAGCTTCTTGCTAGTGCATACACTACACTTGGGTGTATGCAGAGACCAAGGAATCCCTCATACAATGTTCAGGACCATAAGAAGAATTACAACCAAGGTAATTTTTAAATTACTCTGGAGGGCTAGGAGTGCATGTCAGTGAAGGAGCACTTGCCTAGCATGAGTGAGGCCCTGGGTTCTAACCCTAGCCACACACACACACACACACACACACACACACACACATCCCCCCCACCCCCCACCCCCCCGCTTCTGGAGAGATTAGAGGAGGGCTGGTTATTTGGACAAATGTAGGTCATGCCATGCTATTCCTCCAAGGAAATAACATTTGAACCTGCACTTTAAGGGAAAGTAAACCACCTAAACTAACTCCTATCAGAAAAAAAGCAGGGTATTTCAGGCATGGCCAAAGAATGAAACTGGCAAGAGTGGCCCTGTTGGTGTGAGGACTTGGTAGATCTGTCTTAGGATGAGGCACATCTAGAGGAATATCATGGGAGCAGGAATTTCCTTCTTGATTTGTAGTTCCTAAAGAGCACTGAAGGAGATCAAAGTACGTTGTACACAGCAACTCTTAAAATTCCCTAGCTGTCCAGTTTTCTAGATCCCTGTAAGTTGAGGAAACTCACCCAGCCATTTGAGAAGAATCTTCTCTCCCTCACCCTTTTCACGCTGTTCTCCCTTTTCTATGTGCGCTGGGCCCTTTTACTCTAAGCCTCATGAGTGCCGACTCTTTTCAGCTCTGTTTTTTTTTCTCCTGGGACATGTTTCAAATGACATGGACTTTTCTCTGAACCCCCTTTCTTCCACTCTGATCCACTTAATTCTTGGCCCAAATCCCAATTCTATATCCAGAAATATAGAAATATAATAATTCTCAGAATCAGAAGAAGGAAGAGATATTAAGTTTCTTATTTGTAGATACTAATTCTCCTATTTGACTGTGAACTCCCACAGATTAGACCTTTAGCCCATAACAGAAGGAAGTTATACTTCCCACTTCCTTAGTGCCCGTTTCCTCCGTCACCAGCAAACAACAGGGCTTCCTGGAGGCTGAAGGTGAGATTCAGCAATTGGTTTGGGGACAGATTGTGAAGGGTCTTGAATCAAAAGCTGGTACCACACTTCTGAGAAAACAAGCCTCCTCTAAGATCTCTGCTTTTGAACAGGAATGTCATGGCTGCGTGGAGGTCAGGGAAGTGATCATTTCCAGTATCCTGCCAGTCCTTCCTACTTTTTCCATAAAACACAACTATACCAGCATCTGAACTTTTGCACTAATGAAGGAATCCCTCACCAGGTTTTCCAAACAGATAAAAGATGGACAGAAGAGAATAGGGAGGTCTTACTGACACAGCACCTATTACCAGTTTCTCTCGAGTTTCCATCAATGAGCAGCACAAAATATAACTCTTCTGCATGCAACCTTCATCTTTGTATGCGTGAGTAAATGGCTTGGTTGATTCTCGCTTCTATCAGTTTCTGGCTCTATCATCCTAGTCATATTAGTTAATTTCTCTGGTTCTAAAAACCTGTATGCAACATACACAGCATACTTCTTATTTTTGATATTCCTGGGGAAGAGCAAGCTTCTGCAGATAGTACATAAATAATCACATGAAAACAGTGTTTTCCTGGAGGTATCAGGGATATAAATTCCTCCTTTTCTTCCAGAAAGTAAGGCAGAGTTGTTGACTAATGAACGGTATTCACAACACATCCTATCAGTAATTTTTGGTGTCTTTAAGCATATACTATTAAATACCTTAAATATATCTTAATAATAATAATAATTTAGTGTATTCCACTTTCCCATGGTGATACTACCCCATTGATTGAAGCCAAATCTCTTCCTATCAAGTACCCTGGAGTGTTTCCCTGTTCTTTGAACACCTCTTTCTCTGCTTCCTCAGTTTGTCTCTGAGAATCCAGTTCATATTAGTATGTTAATAGAAGAGAATCATTTAGTGCTTCCCCACCCAGATAGTACGATTGTAATTTCAATGAAATCTTCTGAAGACAAAATTTTGTCATTGAAAAGCAATACCCTGGGGCTGGAGCTGTGGCTCGGCAGTTAAGACACTTGCCTCTCATGCACGAGTACACAAGTTCGAACCCAAGCACCACATATACAACAAGCGTCAGAGGAATGAAAGCCACATGAAAAACTAAATAAAAATTGCTTCTCTCTTTCTCTCCCTCTCACTGTGTCCTCTTTATTTAAAAAAGAAAGAAAGAAAAAACAATACCCTCCTGGCATAAATTCAGGCAGGAAACTCTGCAGGCAAAATGATGAACACATGAGGATCCGGGGACAAGGAACCTTTGCAATCATCTTTATAAAAGAAAACATGTGCACGCGTGCACACACATACACACACTTTTCTTCTTAAGCACAAGGTCAACCTTGATGTGAGGATTTTAAAACCATTAATTGTTAGAATCTGAAGAGAACTTAAAAGTCATGTCTCATTTCCTCATTTTTCAAATGAGGAGGTCAAGATCCCCAAGTGAAATAGTTGGAATCTCAGCAGAAACCCCTATATTCAGCATGTCCTCATTTTTTACCTTTAGTAAAACTTTTCATTTGGAGTCTCTAATGTGAACTCTTAGTTCCAAGATCCAAAAAAATTTTGCACGTAAGGATGTAAAATAAATGCCCTTTGATGATGCCTGAAAATAAGAAATTATAAGGATTGGTTTACACATTACTGTCACCCCAGAAAACAAATAGCCCAACAATTCACTGAGAATTTGTAAGCAATGCTGCAACATTGTTCTAAAGCAAAATAACTGGGCTGTTTGTACTGTGTAAGCATTAGATTAGTCTACTGTTTTAACCATCAGGCATTCATTTTGATGGCTGAAAAAGTGAGTCATTTATAATGGCTGGTATTGCTCCACATTGTATGTGTCTAGCCGTCAATGAACATGGATGAGAAGCCAGGGGATGTGCAGAGAAGCAATCATTTCCAACACCCTGGCAGTCCTTCTGGCTGTCTTCATAAAACCCAACCAAACCAGCATTTGGACTAAAGCACTAAATGAATTGCTCGCTAGCTTTTTGAAACTTTGAGGGCTCACCTGTGCTATTCACACATGTAAGAAATAATAGAAAGGCTCCCCATTGCTCCACTGAGAAGTAAGGAATAGCTGCAGTGAAGGACTGAGCATTAGTCATGGAGACTCAGTTCTGCATCATAATGGGGATTTTCCTTTCCAATTGCATGGAGAAGAAACCTGGTTCCTGCTCGCTGAGTTATTACACCAGGCTCAGGAGTCTGCTTGTCTCTCTGTATCCATTATGCATACTCTGTAGTAGTTTAATCTAATTATGACTCTCTCCACTGACTGCATGATAAGATACTCCCAGGCCTGTTTTCTGGGTTCCCTTTTCCCCAGGCTTCTCTGTCTCAACTCTCCTTCTGAAGTCACATTCAAAAAGCTTAGTAACAATTGGAATCTAACTACATTTTAACATAACACTTACATTCATGCTTCTGTTCACACTGTGAAAGGTAATCTTTGAATGGTTTAAGCATCTGGATTCTATTACAGCAAAGTATAGCACTCAAAATGGAAGAGACTTTTTTATATTTGTGTGGAATTCAGGCAGCTGCCTGAGCCACCCTTGGGCCTAGTTGTTTCAAAGAGATTTGCAACAGGCTTAAGTCAGAAATGATAAAATTGTCAAAAAAAAACTTTGGAATTCCTTTTGGAAGACAGCTAAAAAATAAAAACCAAACCAAACCTCCAAAAGGAAAGAGGAAGAGACTTCTGCTTGCAAATATTTAATAATACAGTTTATTGGGTCAAATACTGAAACTCCAAATAGTGTCTGCTGTGCATATCCAAGAAATGTTTCCACTTTTTTTCCTCTCAAATATAACATTGGTTTTACAGTTCTGCAGATTACAAATCACATGCTTTTTTTTCTTCTGGGTAGCAATATTAGATTTTTCTTCCATTTGTCCTATTTTATTTAAATAGTCCAAATCTTTGTGGTTTGGTCATTAAAATCCAGTTGGCAGAGAGAGGTTGAATCTTTATATTCTCCAGCTGTGTTCCTACCAACTACACACAAGCATTATTAACCATATGTTTACATCAGCGGCGGGTGAGAATTTCTCATGCCCCATCTCAACTGCACATGGAGAAACAGAGTGCCTGAGAAGAAGGCAAAAGCACCCACAGGGGGCCGTCAACCCTAATGTGAAATAGCTGTCCAAGGCAAGTGATGCTAGGCTGATAGCTGCAGTCAATCTGATTTAGAAGGGCCAAGGCACAGGAAATACTGTAGGCCAATTAAAAAGTCATTATTCTAATAGAGCAGGAGAAGAACATAAGAAAATGCTAGCATTACAACAATTTGAAAGAGAAAGAAGATTTGGTTTGTGTAGTATATGCTACCAAAGAAATGATATTTCTTCAGTAAGTTTTTGCAGAAAAAACATAAACCCATCCTAAAATTCATATAGAATCAATGGTCGCCAAATAATCAAAACAATTTTAAAAAAGAACCAAAACCTGTAATCTCATACTTTCTGAACTTCCTAGAAAGCTCCAGTAATGAAAGCATTGTGGTACTAGCATAAAGAAAGACACATGCACCAATGAAGTAGAGCAGAATTTCTCCGGTGTACAATGAAGTGATTTTTGAGAAAGGTGCTATGACTCCTTCGGCGAGGGGTGGGGGGAGCAGTAAGGACAGTCTGTCTCTTCAATCCACTTATAAAGAATGAAGTCAGACCCTTGCCTTACACTATATGCAAAAATTAACTCAAAATGGATTAAAGATATACATGTAAAACCTGAAACTGGAAGACTGTTAGAAGAAAACAGGGGAAAGCTTTATGGAAGCATAGGAAAGAAATGGAAAAATAAGTAAATGAACTACATCAAAATTTAAAACTTGCATATCAAAGGATATGATAAACAGTAAAAAGGAAACCAACCCACGGATGGCAGAAAATATTTGCAAATCATCTATCTGGTCAAAGAGGTTAACAGCAATAATTTAAAAAGAACTTTTTTGATTCAACAACAACCAAAAACAGCTATCTGATTAAAGACTGGGCAAAGGCCATAAGTAGACATTCCTCCAAAAAAAAATCATGCAAATGGCCAATAAGCACACAAAAAGTACTCAACATCAAAAATTATTATAGCAATATAAGTCAGAACCACAATAAGCTATCACTTCACCATCATTACAATAACCTTTAGGGGAGAAAAATAAATGTTGGAAAGCATGTTGAGAAACTGAAACCCTTGGGCACTGCCACTGTGAATGTAAAATGGTGTAACCTGCGGAAAACAATGTGACGGTTCCTAGAAAAACCAAACATAAATTTACCATATGACCCAGGAATTTGATTTCTACATGGAAGAATTGAAAGAAGTGTCTTACATTCCCAAGGAATTGAAGGAAATGTTTATATACCCATGTTCATTGTAGTGCTACTAAAAATAGCTAACAGGTGAAAGCAACCCAAAGTTTCCATCAGCATGTGATAGATACGTACAAAGGTATATTATTCAGCCTTTGGGAAAAGAAATTCTGACACATGATACACCAGAGGTGAATCTTGAAAACACTGGGCTAGGAAAAATAAACCAATCACAAGAGTGTAAATACTGTATGATTGCCCTTTTATGGAGCACCTCAAAAAGTCAAGTTCATGAAGGCAGAAAGTTAAATGTGGTTGCTAGGGTTTGGAGAAGGGAGGGATGAGGAGTTATTGTTTAATGGTACAGTTTCAGTTTGAGAAAGATGAAGTTCCAGAGATGGATGGTGGAGGTAGATATACAATACTATGAATGTAACTTAGTGCAATTGAAGTACACATGTAAAACTTATTCAAATAATAAATTTTATATATATGTTACCACAATAAAACATATTTGAACAATTTTTAAATGTCCCAATCTATCTTTAATATAATAAAAAAGAGTTACCTGTAGAAATAAAATACAGATACTATTTTTAATTAGTATATAACTGGTTCTGCATGATTAATACTTTCTGAGATATTAATTATAACTCAAACTCACAAATAATGTTTTAAACTAACAAATGTCCTTTTTAATTAGAAAGCTGCAAAGTAAAAATTTTAATGACCCAAATACTTGCCTCTTGGTGTCCATTATAAATTTGCATATATGTTGCCAAACTCAAACATACCCAGCTTCTGAAAGCTATGAACCACAATTTGGCAAATATTTTCTACTAAGGGTCAGAGGATAAATATTTTGGCTCTGCTAACCAGATAATCTTTGTCTCAACTTCTAACTCTGCCATTGCAGCCAAAAGCAGATATAGAAAATACATAAACTAACAGGGTGGCTGAGCCCCAATAAAATGTTACTTTCAAACACAGGTTATGAGCAGGTGGGGGCCGTAAGTTGTTGATCCTTTGTGTGGTGTATGTCTAGTCTCTGATTATCAAACAAAACTGTTCCAGAAGAGCGACAGCAAAGCACAGTCAGGGAGCTCAAGAGAAATAAGAAATGTTATTCCAGCACAAGTGATGAGCAACGGATGGAAGAGAATAAAAAGGAAGGGAAAAGAGTTCCTCAGCAGAGAATGCTGACCATCCAGACACCCAAAGGTGAAATGGAGCCTGGTACATTTAATGAAGCCCTCTGCTGCTCCTGGAGCTCACTGGGAGCCTGGGAAGAAGTGAATAGCACAACCTGAGTATTAAAGAGACCAGTAGTCACCTTACTTTTCTTTGTGGGAATATGTCCCAAGATCCTCAATAGAGGCCTGAAAATGCCAATAGTATCAAACCCTGTGTATTCTTCCTATATGTAACTACCTATGACAAAGTTTAATTCATAAATTAGGTACATTAAGTGACTAACTATAATCAAAATAATATAGATATAGCATAACAACATACTGTCATAAAAGTTATTCAAAACTTATGAATTGGGCTGGAATGGTGGCTCCGCAGTTGGAGCACTTGCCAGGCATTCACAAAGACTGGGGTTCAAACTGCAGCACCACATGTACAACTAAGTGTCAGAGAAACAAAAACCAGATGAAAAGATAAATAAACCTGATTCGCTCTCTCTCTCTCTCTCTCCCTCTCTTTAAAAAAATATGAAAACCTATGAACTGTTTATTTCTGGAAATGTCCATTTAATATTTTTGGACTAAGGTTGATTATGGATAACTGTTTTTGGCTGTTGTCACAAAAGGACTAAACATGAACAAATTTAGAGGAGTAAAAGTTTATTTGGTGCCTCACAGTTTCAGACGTCTCAGTTCATACAAGGCCGGTTCCATCCTTGGGGCTCAAGGTGTTTCAGAATATCATGGTGGAAGGGTGTGGTGGAGGGAAGCAGCTCAAAACAGTATACCAGGAAGCAGAGAGAGACTCCACTAACCAGATACAAAATATCTACTTTAAAAGCGTGCCCCGAAGGGCCCACTGCTTCCAGCCATACCCTACCTGCCTTTAGTTACCACTCGAATTCCGATCAGGGAATTAATTCACTGATTGGGTTAAGGATAGCATAACCCATCATTTCACTTTTATTTTCTTTTTAAGAGAGAAGGACAGTGAAAGAGAGAGAGACACACAGAGAGAATCAATTGTTTTCTTTTCTAAAGAGGGAAGGACAGTGAGAGAGAGAGAGAGAGAGAATCAATTTTTATTGAATTTTTTCACATGGCTTTCGATGCTCTGACACTTAGTTGTGTACATGGGTTGCTGGGGTTTTAACCCGTGTACTTGTGCATGCCGGGCAAGCACCACAACTGCCGAGCCACTGCTCCAGCCCCCCCATCATTTCACTTTTAACCCTTCTTGCATTGTCTCACACATGAGCTTTTGGGAGACACCTCACATCCAAACCATAGCAGAACTAAAACCACAAAAACCAAAACCATGGTTATGGGGGACTACTGAAGACACAAGGGCCTTTCAGCCAATGTAGATCCATCAAGATAAAGAGTACAAGGGGAGGTGGGAGAAGGAAAAGCTCAATGACATTTTTTTTTTAAGAGAGAATCGATTTTATTGAGTTTTTCACATGGTTTTTGTTTCTCTGCCACTTAGTTGTGTACGAGGGTGCTGGAGTTTGAACCTATGTACTTGTGCATGCCAGGCAAGTGCTGTAACCACCAAGCCACTGCTCCAGCCCCTTAATGACATATTTTGAATTAGAACTTTAATAGAACTTTTGAGTTATGATTTTACAAAATAAGTAGCTTTGACAAACCCATTCCCAGAAATCACCCAGGAGGAAAGGTGGTCCCTCATTAAATACTAATCTGTTGATGGAAAATACGAAATCTTTTTTTTTTTTTTTTTTTAAGAAAGAAGGACTGTTTGTGAGAGAGAGAAAGAGACAGAATCAATCTTTGTTGAGTTTTTCACATGGCTCTGACACATGTCTAGTTGTGCACATGGGTGGTGGGGTTTGAACCCATGTACTTGCGCATGCCAGGCAAGCCACTGAGCCACTGCTCCAGCCCCTGAAAATACAAATTTTTAATTCAAAGCAATTCCATTTTTTTCTTGGAGGTTAACTATGAACGTGGAGGACATTTCATTTTAATATCCTTGTAAGTATGGTATGTATGTCCTTCACTTTGAGCTTGACCATAATACTTGGCCAGGGACTGACATAAGTCCTTTTGTAATGAAGGTCTGAAGAGGCATTTAACCTCTAATTCCCTAGCTTTCAAGCTTCTGACCAAATGTCAGAAATACCTTGCCCTAACCTGGATGCTGAGTTGCCTATGGTACGGTGTCAGGCATAACCCCCAAATAATCTTTGAACCATGGGGTGAGAGAGAAAGGAAGGGAAATAGAGACTCTTGCAGCCCCACTACTGTGCCACCTCACACATACTGCCTTGATGTGGGGGCAGCAAATGGTCTCTTCACTGGCTTGGAATATTCAATCACCTTTTGCAAAGCTTTGAGGGGCTTTTGCTGTGATTAACTGTAAAGTGGATATGGGGCTTTCCTGCTTCAAAGTTACAAGCTGAACAACACGCATGGTAGCCTCAGGAGGGTCTCTGTTGGATCTCAGGAAATGCTTCTTCAGAGCCACTCTCACAAGTTCCATAAGAGGACTCGGTGTTTGGTCCTAAATTACTTTACCCTTCATGCTGTGACTTCTATTGCTGAAAAAGAGACCATAATAATGAGAATAGAACGAGAAGTCCCTTTACATTCCTGCTCATTGTTTGCTTGGACACATAATTACTTGAGACTAAGTTAATGGAAGTGCACATCATATCCATCAGAAAACATTGCATGAGTGTCTCCTCTTTCAGGATGCAGTGCTATAATCACTCAATGAAAAGACATGCTGTTAATTTTGAAAGAATCTTAGAGGAGAGGAAAGGGTGTTCCTGCTAACAGTTCAGAGAACTGACACAATGTGGTGAGGAAGGGGCAGAGGGAGGACCAAAAGGCACTCACTAGCTGGTGGCCATCCCAAAGGCCATCACAGTAAAGTGTGTATGTGAGTGCCAAGAACTATACAAAAATGTTGCCAAAAATGTTGCCTACATTGTTTATTTATTTCTTCCAGAATTTCTATGATGATTATCATTTTTAGCATCTTTTTATAAATGAGGAAATTAAAGCTCATTTTTCTCATTATGTACAATTGTTGCTGGTGAGCATCCCAAGGGAAGCATGAGCTCACTGCCAGCATGGTGCTGGATCCAAAGAAGTGGTGTCCAGAGGGCTCAGCCAACTATGCCCCTGGGTCAGGTTGCCTTGGAGGAAATCTGAGCATGGGTGCCATAGTAATTTATGTGGGGTCATATAGATTACAAGAATTACTAGGATGTGGTCATGAACTATCTGAGCCTTCACTCCACCGGTATTGTGCATTATCTAACATCTTTGTTGAAGAGGTTAAAGAAGTTACCCAAAAGGTAATATGTAATTTTGATACTACATTCCCTTTATATTAGGGATTGATCTACTTTATATAAAAGGCTTTACTTATAATAAATCCATTATGTTTTGTAGGTATATAGGGTGTCTGCCAAACTATTCAGTCCTCCCATTGGAGTGAGAAAACAAAAAGGACTGGCTGTTTTCTAATAAAACTTTATTGATAAAAGCAGGCACCAGGCTGGATTTCATCCAGGAGCCATAATGCCAACCCCTGCTCTATGCAACAAGAAATAGAATTCAAATAAAAGAGAAAGAGAAAAATTGTAATCTGTAAAAGATTGAGATATGAGAGCCCATAATCAGATACATCACCCATTTCCTTTACAACAATCTCCTGGAGGACAGGTAGACTCATGTAAGCTCTCTTTCCTATCCATGAAAATTCAGATACACATTCTTAGTAAGGACAAAAGAGGAAAGTTTCTTCTCATTCCTGACACAACCTTTCATTTTGCCAAGAAAACAGGCAGAATGGACCACCGGTGACTTTGTGACATGGATTCCGCTGAGTGACAGAAAGGGCTAGACGTGCCGTGTGATATTAGAGGCCACCTGTGGAAGGTATGCAAGGAGAACTGATTTCACCCTGAAATCAAGATTAGATATCATTTATTCAAAAACTCATGAATCAGCCTCACTTTGCTCTTGACATTTTGCTGATGTGAAAAGTAAAAAAAATTTGAACCTATGGAATCTACCCATGAAGTGATCACAGTTCACAGCGTGAGAATACAATACGATGTAACAGGATCTGTGACATAGGAAAGCACGTGGCCTACTTGGATCTAAATGGATGAACCTCCCCCTTCCCTTTCCTCTGATTCACAGAAAAGAGATTCAGCCTTCATCCACTTAGCTAGCAATGGATGTATAGCTTACCTTTGTTTTCTGACCAGCACAATGTCTTGGCACATGAGAAGCCTCTTGCCTAGTGGGTACTGAGGCTCAGGAGGGGTACAGGAAAGTAGGAGAGCAAGAAGAATATATTCTACAATGTCCCAGGATGTTGCCCCAGCCAGATGGAGACCGATTACAGCTGGCATGCATTCCCCTCAAAAGGAAGACAAGGTTCTTTCCTGCCAGGAAAACAATTGGAAAATCTCAATCTGTGGCCACTGCTCAAGGTAGGGAAGCTCTAATCATGCTGAAGGAAACTCTTCCTTATTTTAAAATGTGTTCTAAGTTGCCTTATTTTAAAAGAAGAAAATATACATATAAAACTACCAGACATCTCATTCCACATGCAGTCACACAGAAAATGATACATACAATTGAATTCCTTTTTAAAACATAATTTTATGATTGGTCTTTGCATCTAGCTACAAATCAGAGAAGTAAAAAACATGCCTGTTGAAAGTGTTTCTATAGATCTTAAATTTTTACAAGTCTATCAGTACTACTTACTAAATTAAAGAACAAACAGCTAAACACTTGGTTCCACCTGAACTGAGTCTCAATTTCCAAGCTATCACAATGTCAGTCACTTTCTAGTCCAGGAAAACTTTGACCCTGCATTTCCACTAAAGTGAATTCAATTATTCTTAAAGAATATATACCTCCGCATTCCATATTTTTCCCAAAACCAAGCCAGTCCTTTGGGTCCCAAGATATGAAAAGAATCAAATTGACAAGATAAGTTGAGTTGGGATTTCAAAGTTCTGAAAGTGCACTAAAGAAGCTGCATTTGAATCATAATAAATAAGAAATGTAGGTACATTTCTGCAACGCTTTGACTATGAAAGTGGGTCATTGTGCTTCCTGGCTCCAAGGCTTTATGTGCTGATGTATATCAGTATACTTCAGGTGGTTTTCTCCACTCAGAAGCACCCAGGACACATTTCTGATGGAGACTTGGCAAGTCCCTCGACTGCATTCCCTGATATTCAACAGATGCCTATAACCCATACAGCAAACAAATATTTTCAGCCAGGAGTTCACCACAACTTTAAACTGAAACTGACCTAGGGACCCATGTACAATATTTAATGTAAACACAAAGAATTACAAATGGCTTAACTCCAGAGTTCACTACTGCTCAAACTGTCTCAGTTTTTTTTGGTAGCACATATTCCACTCACCAAATCAATGTGCACTTATTGTAAGAGTCTCTCTTACTCTTTGGCACACTAAGCTGGTGGAATATTCCACATGAACTTGATTTAGAATAGATACAGCAGCAGACAGACCCTGTGGCTTTGGACATTAGTAAAAAGAGAAGTGATTTATGATGTCATTTCTGTTTACAAATGATTCATTCTCTACGGCATATTCAAGTAGAAAGGTTTCTTGGGATAGCATCTCTCCACTCTGCTCCTCTTTCCTGCCAACTTTCCCCTCTCCTTCCCTACTGTTTCCCTCCCCTTCCATAGCCCACACATCTTACATGAACAAGTTTCACTTGAAAACTAATAAAAACTCGCTGAAGAAGCAAGACCAGAGTTAAAAATGGAAATATCCACCTTCATTTTATCAATGATTCCAAAACTGTGATGTGATTAATATATGGGGGGAAAGGAGAAATTAAACCAGATGGGCAGGGTAGAGAAATCTTCCATAGAGCCCCATTAACATAATAGCAAAGCATTCAATGGACAAAGGGAATTGTTGAGAGATGTTGCTATTGCCAGGTTTTAAATGTTTGTTTTGTATTATAATTAATGAGGGATAGCCACCTGCTGTTTTAATTATACAAGATAGTCTTAATCTTGTTCCTCAAACTATACATGAATAATGGGGTACTCTGGCAATTAAGATGCATTTGGAAAACATTCTAACAGTAGCTTTTAGGAGAAGATATTTTATTTTCCCATTAACACATTCTAGTTTATTTCAGAAAATTTTCAGATCAAAGATAATGCCAATTCATTAAAACTAAATACAAAGAGTAAAATCCACAAATCATGTGTGATTTCTGATTATACTCTTTGATCAATAATCATTTGAAACACATTTTATAAATTTTAAAAATGATGTTAAATATAATATACTGTATGTAGTAAGGAGTTTAAAAAACACAAACCAATCAAAATCCTACAATTCATTCATTTGTATTTTCTGAAATAATTCCATGCCATATAATATGTACGGAAAGGGCAAATATGAAAATCACACTCCTAGATGACCTGGCATGGAAAAATCAGACAGAAATATACATCTACAGCTTATCCAGAGACTAAATAGAATTCTGATGTAAGTAGTGTGATTCTGCTTCAGTGTCAAAGGGGATTTACAGTGTGTTATTCACCTTTTCATTACTATAATGAATAACTGAGTTAATCAAATTATAAAGAAGAAAGATTTATTTGGCTCACTGTTTTGGAGGTTTCAATCTGTGTCAATTTGTTCGCGTTGTTTTAGACCTATTGTACATCATGGTGGGGAGCACATGCAGAGCAAAAAGCTACTCACCTTGTGGCCAGGACATGAAAGAGAAAAAGGAAGAGACCAGAGGCATAATATATTCTTCAAAAAATTTCCCCCAGTGACTGGAATATCACACTCTAGATTCCACCTCTTAAAGTGTCCATCACCTTCCAATAGCACCAAGCTGGGGACTGAGCCTTCAACACACATGCCTTTGGGGACCACTCCAAATCCAAACTATAGCATACAGCAGCTCTTTACTCCCACATTCTTTTGGGTGAGTACAAACGAGACTCTACTTGTCTTGGACCAAATGAGACTCTACTTATCTTGGATTGCCCAAGCCATACAAGTTGACTGTCAACTTGAATGGTGGGCTTGGACTACCTGCAATGATCTGAACATAGAGGGTTCAGAGAAGCTGTGAATTGGTAGTAAATACATCCTCTAGAGGTCTGTTGGGAATTTTGAACATTCTAGTTCAAAAACAGAATACATTCACTTTGAAAAGAAATCAGGCAAACCTCTTCATTCTCTGCCTGGAGAATTCACCTTCTCTAGAGAAAAAATAAATCTTTGCCATACCCAGAAATCTCATGACATCATTTCAGTAAGTGTAGCTCAGAGATAGAATAGAAAGTTTCAACCTGCATGCTGCCTCTTGCAATTCTTCCAGTCCCATACCTGAACATTTTTTTTTTCTCGGCCACTTCAAAAAAAAAAAAAAGAGAGAGAGAGAGAGAGAGAGAGAGGAAAAGAGTTTATCAAACCCAGTGCACTTGGAAAGATAGAGTTCATCAAACCTTGGAATATTTAAACAATACATTGTTGATATATCTCACTTTTAACAGTTGTGTTCCATTGTTAGAGCAGAAGTGCTGATTTTGGACTCTGAAAATAAATTTATATTACATGTATATGTGGATCAAGAGCAGTTTACATATTCTGCTTTACTTTATTTTTTCTCTTTGCACTCTTCTTGAAGAAGTAAAGAAGGATGGAATTGTTTGAAGGAACAAAAGGGTAAAGAAACAAGGATAAACAGAATTAAGAGGTAATTGTACACTATAATTTGCTAACAAAAAATTTTGTAAGTTGCCAACCTGTGCAAATTATATACAGTTGGGAAAAGACCTCCAAGCAGAGAGAAACATAATTGCTTCATCTATTTTTTTCTTAGTCAGTGTTTCTAACACTAACTCTATTGTATGACTGAATTACACAGAAATCCATTTGTTTCACAGCCTTTGCAACAATGTTAGGCTCTGGGATCTCCTAACTGTCACCATGTGTTTGAAGCCCTCTAGTGGCCAGGGGAACTCCAAGTGTGCAATGTTCTGAACTCTTCTGAAGGGTGAAGAATTCAATCTTCCTGCAGAGCTTCCTGGATACACGTCTATAGCACAAATGTAAATTGGAAATTCTGAAATCTGCCCTCCCTGCTGGTTGCCATTTAGCTTTTTCCTTCTTTCGAAGTATTTTACCCTTTCACTGCCTTTCTGACAAATCTTTGGGTAGAACCACTGAACAATGTCATTTGACCACTGAAGAGAAGAAAGAGTTCTGCACCAGAAGAAAGCAGACCTGTATTCTAGAGCAACTCTCCATAAAGATGGCCATGGAACTGACTGCTGCCTGACTTGTCGTGAGCAATGTATTTGAAGAGAAACTGGAGATTCCCCGAAAAAAATGTCAGAAACTATTTAGAAATTTATCCTCCAAAATAGTTGTGCCCATCTAACCAGAGGTCCCTGGTGGCTGTCTTCCCATCTCTGGTTATTTCTGCTTAGGCTTCTTTGTTAGCTTCCTTCTATGCTAGACACAACCTACAAATATAGCCATCCTTTGGAATTATCCTCTCTTACTGGGGCACATCAATCACCAAGTCAATAAATTCTACCTCTGAAATCCTTTTCAAATCCATTCACGTTTTCTGTATTAACCATCATTGTTAGCGTAAACCAAGTCACGTAAAGTAATGCAATCACTTTCTAACAACTGTGTGTGTGTGTGTGTGTGTGTGTGTGTGTATGTGTGTAAAAATCTCTGCTTCCTCTATTTCATTGTTGTAAAATACAGATCTGATCAAACCATTTCTCTGCTTCAAACTTTTGATGACTTTTATGATAAATTTCCAAATTCTTATTATGGCCTCAAAGCCCTGCATAATCTGGCCACTGATTATTTCTCTATCCTTTCTTTCCCCTTTCCTCCCCAAGCTTCTCTGTCCAAATATAACAACCCTTTACATTCCTTCTTGCCTTGGGGCCATCATTCAGCTATTTCTGCCTGGCCTGCTCTCTCCTTGTAGTCTCCTTAGCTAATTATTAATGCTAATTAACATTTTGAAACTCTAAGTCTCCTTTTTGTTAAAATAAAATGTGGGCAGAAAAATATTCTGTGTATGTGTCCTTTAGCTGAGCCATAATTAAAAGGGAAGAAATTAAGCAAGACTGCAGAACAGAGAGGAAGCTGTCTCCCCTCACCTACAGCTGCTGTGTTTACACAGATGGTGTGTTCTGAAAGGTTTTGCTTTGAGTTGATAAGGTAAGTAAAATTAAACAAAGACTTCTGATTAAGCTGATTAATCAAGTTGGAGCCAGAGCCCTTAAAGATGAAATCTATCTACTTCTCACTCTATATCCCATGTGGCAAGCTTCAGTTTTCTGTAATTTATTTTCATCCAACATAAAGAGATATTAATTCTCCAGAGGTCAAATTATTTTTACTAAGTTAAGGTTGTCTTAAACACCTGAAATGTTACTTTAACCTCTGAGTTTGAAAGAAATTCTTGTAAGCTGGGAGTCATGAATACTGGGAAGGGGTGGGAACTATGTCTGTGGCTATTCGTGCTCCTTTTAAATAATATTCCTACTTTGGGTTTCTTTCTTTGTTCTTCCAGCTGTACCAATTACCTGGGAAAATTCATGAGTGAAAAGAAAACTCCTTAATATGTTTCTTTCCAGAAGTATTTGGAATTACAATTGGGAAATAGCATTGACTAGTTTCTAATTCACGTACAGGTAAAGCTTGTTCTTTTCATACTTTATATCAACTAGTTAATATAACTTCCTCATGGAAAGTTTCCACAATACCACTAGATCAGATAAGTATTATAATTAGGCCCATGGCAAATGTACATCCTCTACTAATTGTCATCATTAATTTTGGTCTTTCAGATTATGAGCTCCATATTATGACTATTTGTTCATTTATCCATATCCCAAACATAACACAACATGCTGGACATAGTACACATTCAGAAAATATTTGTTGAGTGAATAAATGCAATTCTTCCTTATATGGATAGTGGTTTCCTGACAAGACTATGTAATAAGAGAAGAAAACTAGAAAGGTACTGGTAAGAGTACAGACTTTCTCAGATATCATTAGAGCAAGGAGGATAGCCAGGACTAGAGAAGGGTTAGAAAAAATAAAAAATGCCAATAGGAATCACAGCTCACAGCTTCTCTCTCTCTCTCTCTCTCTCTCTCCCTACTCACATAAATAAAGTTGTTTCTCTTCATGCTTTCATTCCACCCTTACTTCCCTGTACTTATTCTTCTGCTTTTCCATTCAGAAGATACAGGTTGTTATCTTTTCTCAAAGGGCTAGTTGAGTCTAATACCCTTCATCCTAATGCCAAACTCTAAAGAGAAGTGGCAGGCAGGGATGAGTGGGCAGGTTTCTAGCATGGATCAGGACTAGTGTGACTCCTATTCCAGTCAGCTATATCTGGAACCAAAATGCCATGGAACAAATGTGATTCAAGGTTACAGTTTTATCAGAGAGTTGTATGTGTGTGTTGTGGGTAAGGCATCTAATATAGCAAATACCCCCAAAATTTTCTATGTTGGCACTTATCTCCTTGAGTGTTTCTGAAACACAAAATCATAAATTATCTGTAAATAAAAGTAGAAACAAAAAAAGTGGGAATGGTATTGGTTTCTTTGCCAATGAGAATGAATACGAAGGGAAAATCTAGGTTTTGTAGAGATGTATTGAAAAGCATTTTTAATAAGGAGTATTTTCATTATTACCTGACGCTTTTTAAAAATACCTCTTTTTTTAAATATTTCCCTTGTTATTTGGCTTCTTTCTTATAATACCATGAGCTGAATTATCCAGCTACTTAATACCTGCAAAATATTGTTTTTCCTTTCAAGCTCTGTAGAAATTCATTTATATTTCTCAATCTAATTTTTCAACAATGTTTTTCACTGGTCAGATTGCAGGCAAATTATGAAGGGACATCTTCCAGAGTTTATGCAAGAGAAGTTAAGATTTTAGTTCCCCTCATCCATGAAGTGGTAGAACTGATCTTCCTTTTCTTTGCCTGACTCTACTCAAATGTAGGACTCATTCATATCCTCTTGCTCTCACATTTCCCCTCTTGACATTACCCAGGACAGAGAATTTCTCTACAGTTGTTAAGTATGATCTTCACCATTTCAGTAGGCCACATATGCCATTTTATACGCAAATTTAGGATAAAAATTATTTCAAACGGGAGAAGGTAATTGGAAATATCTAATTTCACTCATTTTTTTCATTTTGATTGTATCATCATGAATAATTCAGTCATGCATAAATATGTAAAGGAGGATTTTCAAGTCACTACGGATTGCATTAGTCAGATTTTTCTTTGCTTGAATAAAAACAAGTCCCTCATTTGATACAGCTCTTCATTTTTCTTCCTTTTTTTTTTAAGAGAGAGGGGGACAGTGAGAAAAAGAGGTAGAGAGAAAGGCAGAATAAATTTTAATTAGTTTTTCAAGTGACTTTAATTGCTCTGACACTCAGTTTTGTATGTGATGTTGGGGTTTGAAATCATGTCCTTGAGCACGCTAGGCAATCCCCAGAATCGCTGAGCCATCACTCAGCCTGATGCAGCACTTTTCTGACAACAAAGACTCAGTTATACTAATGGAAATTAGGTAAAAATGAAATAATATCAGCACATATTCAATAAGAAGTTATTTATTTTTGATCCCTAATAAAGCTATTTTTGATCCCTAGTAAAGCACCTGAGTACCAGGGCACTAAATATATTTGGAAAGTGACTCGAATATAATTCTTACAATACCACAGCAACATTGCAATAATTTCTACTAATGAAACTGACAAGTAGCTTACATTTACTTCCAAGAAAGTTTGAGAATTCAAAAGAATCTTCAAAAGTAAAAATTTAGAAGATTCAAAGACCAAAGATATTTTCAAATTTGGAGTTTATTTCTCTAACATAGGTAAAAACCATTAGAAATTATAGTATGGATTTCATTCACTATTATTTTTAAATGAATTCACTGGAGTCTAGGCTGAAATATGTTTTTACTAGTTTAATTCTTTTTTCACACTTTATTGGTACATTAAAGTTGTACATATGATAATGATGAGTTTTGTTGTTACATATTCATATATGCATACAATATAACAATATAGTTTTGCCAGTATCCTACCCAAGCACTCCCCACCTCCCTCCTCTGTTCTGTGGTCCTTTTCTTCTGCTGATAAACACAGAATACACTTTTTGCTCCCCCTACCCACCCATCCTCTCTTTCCTCCCTCCTTCCCCTCTCCTCTTCTCCTACATCTACTCTACTAGATTTCCTTTGTTCATCTATTAATTTGTGTTTGAATGGAATCTTAACCTTCCCTGCTCCTTTCCTTAATTTTACTCTACAAATGAGAGAAAATATATAGCTTTTTGTTTTCTGAGTTTGGCTAACTAATTTCACTTAGCATGATATTCTCTGTTTCTATCCATTTGCTGGCAAATGCCGTAATTTCATTCTTTCTAATAGCCAAATAGAACTCCATTGTATGTATATACCACAATTTCTTAATCCACTCATCTAGAGATGAACATCTGGGTTGATTCCATAATTTAACTATTGTGAATTATACTGCTATAAACATTGATGTGGCGGTGTTGTTGTAGGATATCAATTTTAGGTCCTTTGGGATGATTTGAAGAAGTGGAATAGCTGGATAATATGGTGGTTCCATCCCTAGTTTTCTAAGGAATCTCCATACTGTTTTCCAGCGTGGTTGAAGTAGTCTGCAGTCCCACCAACAACAGAGAAGTGTTCCTGTCTCCCCACAACCTCACCAGCATTTATTATTGTTTGGGATCTTGATCATTACCATTCCAATTATAGTAAGATGAAATCTTAATGTAGTTTTGATTGGCTTTTCTCTTATTGTTAGAGATGTTGAACAGTTTTTTTTTTTCATATATTTATTGGCCATTTGTGTTTCTTTTATTGAGAAATTTCTGTTTAGTTTTTTTGTCCATTTGTTGATTGGGTTATTTGTTTATTTGATGTTAAGGTTTTTGATTTTTTTTTTTTTTACTTTTTTCTATATTCTGGATTTAAGTCCCCTAGGAGATGGGTAGCTGGCTAAGATTTTCTACCATTCTGTAGATTCTCTCTTCATATTTCCTTAGCCATACAGAAGCTTTTTAATTTAATGATATCCTATTTATTGATTCTTTATTTTATTTCTTGTGCTTAGAGGGTCTTGTTAAGAAAGTCAGTGCCAATTCCTATATGATGGAGTGTTGATCCTGTTTTCTTCTAGCAATCGTAAGGTTTCTTGTCTGATTCCTAAGTGTTTGATTTATTTTGATTTGAGTTTTGTGTAGGATAATCATAGGTAAGGGTCTAATTTCATTTTTTTACATAAAGCTATCTAGTTTTCCCAGCACCATTTGTCAAAAAGTTGTCCCTTCTCCAAGATATATTGTTTTCCTCCTTTGTCAAGTATCAGAAACTATAGGATTCCAGATTTGTCTCCTTGTCTTCTGTTCTATTCCATCGATCTTCACATCTATTTTGAGTCAATATGATGTTATTTTTGTTAGTACAGCTCTGTAGTATAATTTCAGATCAGGTATTGTGATGCCTCCTACGTCACTTTTCTTGCTTTGTATTACTTTGGCTATTCTAAATCTCTTATTTTTCCACATGAATTTAAGAACTGTTTTTTTTTTTTTTTCCAATTCAGTGAAGAATGCCATTGCTATTTTGAAAGGGATTGCATTAAGTCTGTATAGTGCTTTTGGTTGTAGGGACATTTTGACAATATTAATTCTGCCTATCCAAGAACACGGGATGTCTTTCCATCTTCTAAGGGCTTTTCTTCAGTGTTCTATAATTTCCATTGTAGAGAACTTTTACCTTTTTTAATTCCCAAGTACTTTTTTTTTAAGTTATTGTGAATGGGAATGGGATAGTTTTCCTGATTTCTTCTTTGGCTAATTCACTGTTGAAGTATAGGAAAACTATTGATTTATGGGTGTCGATCTTGGAGCCTGCAACTTTATTAAATTCATTTGTAAGTTCAAGATGTTTTCTGGTGGAGTTCTTTGAATTTTCTAGATCTAAGATCATATTGTCAGTGAACAAAGATAGTTTGACATCTTCTTTTCCTTTTCGTATCTCTTTGACTTCCTTTTCTTGCCTGATTTTTCTTCATATGGTTCAAGGACTATATTGCATAGGAGTGGTGAGAGTGGATAGCCATGTTTTGTTCCTGAATTTAGTAGAAATGCTTTCAGTTTTTCTCCATTTAGTATGAGTTTCTCATAAATGACCTTTACAATGTTAAGTTAGTAGTTTATTTCTTTCAAATGATATAATCTTTATCACAACATAGATACTGTCTTTTACAATTGCTTACCCTTTGTGCTCTAGAAAGACAGTGATGATCTGAGAACTTTGCTATTTTTTACTAAACTGCTACATCTATTAAATTACTTTATATGGCAATATTGTGCATGATATTATATAAAATTGTCAAATACTTGGAAAATCTCTGATATCTAAACAAAATCTACGTGAAAAATAATGTTTTTAAAACCAATGCAAATATATGAAAGACCAGCCATCTTAGATATTACTTTTTTAGTTTTCTTCTTTTTTTGGTGAGTGAAGGAACATGGAAAATTCACTACTGACAATTCCTGACACTTATATATGTATCAGGTATTATTTAATGCTTACAACAATTCTATAGGGCAAGTATTATTATTATCATCTCTACGTATATACAAAGGAAGTGAGAAACAGTCGATTTGTAATTAGGTAAATTTGTCAAGATTGCACAGGTTCTAAGAGGTAGAACCAGGATTTGAACCAATTAACTTGCCTTTCTAATACTGCATGCTCTTAACCTTTCTGTCAAACCTTCCTTTGCAACACTTACATAGAGAGTATTTTCTCCATCAATTTCTAGCTTGAATTTTCAAATCAAATTCTCTTTTCTAAGTATTTCCAGTTACTTCATGGTTTGCTCTAGACCTTATCTATGACTAAACTCAAGAGCTTGGATAACTAACAACATAGTGAAATTTTACTCCATGTCCTCAAATAAAACTTTGATGACACAACCTTATTTTTCAAAATACAAGTAACACATTTTCAAAAACATCTAGTGTCTTAATATTTATGGTAACTTTTTACTTTCAGTTGTTATTTTCATTACCTTTATGTATTTTTTCTGATTATTTTGAATTCAATTTATAGTTAGTAATTTAAACTAATAAATTTTTCTATGTGAATAATTACAGAGGTGACCTTTATCTATGAGAAAACCAGCAACTAACTGATGAAATGCATCATTAGCATATTTGTTTCTTTCTGGTGTGGTGGTCAGGACCTTAGAGAGGAGAACCCTTTGGTAACCATTTAATAGCAGCCCTTTAGGATCCCTTTGCCATAGAGCTCATGCTGACAAGAACAAAAGCTTATGCAAATAAGAAATCAATATCAAGTCCTGCATTGCAGATTAAAGCAAAAAATTAAAATTGAGATGAAGATCCCTGCCTCCTTGATTAAGGTGACAGACCCAAGATAGCTCAGTTCTCTCTATACCACCTGCTCGCAGAGCATGTTACAGTGATCATTTACATATTTGTATCCATCAAAACTGTTGATTTCTAGGAATTGACTCCCATACCCCATGCCACAGTTCCATGGTTAAAAAAAGAAACTCTGAGTTAGGACAATGTATTCCCATGCTTTGGCCACAATTGGGTGGTCCAGAAGTTAATTCTAGAATAAAAGTAACAAGTCTTTCCCCCAATAATGTGAACTTTGGAGCTAGCAGATAGGAAAACTGAAGTTGTTCAGGATGTTGCATTAATGGTAGTCCTCTGAAAATAACTCCTGCTGGGAGTTCATTTGCTTCTCAGATTCCATGACAGACTGATCCTACCAATAAATTCTTTTTCTGGACTTAAGCCTGCCAAATTTGTTTCTTGCTGCTTGTAACTGAAATACTTTAATAAATATAGAGGTAGATATTTCTGGAAACACACACTATGGACTGCTTAAAAATGTTGGCATTACATAGGCCAAGCTTTCAACTTGTCTTTTTGTAGGAGGATTAGATGTGGAAGTAGCCATTTAGGCAGTAGACTGTATTTATTGCTCATTTGAAGAGTGCTATTGGGACAGTGAGACAATGACTAGACTTAGCAATTTGAACCTGAAGAAGACATGGAACATGTCTCTTTCTGTGCGAAGAAACAGGTTTTATTCTATTTCCAATGAAATGAAAAGAGCATGGATTTACAAGTAGAATAAAACAGTTCTAAATTCCTTTTAATAGGACACTGGTTAAATAAATAACGATACATCTGTTAAAAAGAATGAGGTACGTTCATAAATGTTAACACAGAAAAAATATTTAAGTGAATAAATCAAGTTCAAAATAGTTTGAAGAACAATAATCACATTCCAGTAGGCAGTTTTCATGCATACAGAACAAATGTTCCTGGAAAAATAACCAGGAAAACACAAATAATAATTGCCCATTGTCAATGTAAATGGGTTATAGGAAGAGATGAGAACTAATATTTTCTACTTAATAGAATTATCAACTGACTTTTTGAACTATGAGTGTATTTTAATTTTATCATTTAAAAGGTGAAAATAGCCAGTTGTGGTGATACATGCCTGTAAATCCAGTGACTTGGGAGGCTGAGGCAGGAGGACTACAAATTCAAAGTCCACCTCGTAACTTAATGAGGCCCTAAGCTACTTAGTGAGACTCTGTCTCAAAAAAAAGGGGGGGTTGGGGATTAGCTCAGTGGTTAAACACTCTTGCATTCAGTCCCTGGTACCAAGCATAAATAAATATAAAAATTTTTTTAAAGGTGAAAATACAATTACTAGCAATCCCTTCTAGCTTTACTACTTATCAGTTATGTGCCTCTGGGTTTGTTGGTTAACCTTTGTGAACTTGCATTTATTCTGTAAAATACCAACAATTCTAATGCCTGCTCTACTTATAGTACAAGGTTGCTCTTTGTGTCCACACCTAGGCACATGTGGCCATTGAAAAATAACTTGAAAGCATCAATAAGGAAATGAGTGAAATGAAATTTTATGTGTGAAAGTACTTTATACACTATAAATACTATGCAAATATTATCATTATATTTTGTATTTCCTAGGAAATTCAGTATATAGAATTTCTTATAGCTGAGAATTTAATTTGCTAAAATAAAACCACACTTTTGAAAGGTGTTACTAAACCCTGCTTGTTGTACCACATTGGAGCCTGTAAGGGACTAGTGTAAGAAACTAAAGGCGACATCCAATAACTTGTGTATCTATTAGATAATACTCATCAATCTTAAGTTAAATCTAAACTCAAAGTCCAATATATTAGTGAGGAACATGAGGATTTTCTTTCTGCCCAGCACAGTTCTTAGTTGGGACAGACTCCTCTAATAAAACAAAGATTAACAAGGGAAAAAGAAAAAGTGTGGTACTATATATATTTCATACATAGAAGGAAAATAGCCAGGGAATGAGTAATTATCAAAAGTAGATCTCAAAGAGGTGGGTCAGATGCCATCAACTGTTGGAGCCAAGAAAGAAGGGTGTGGAGAAGTAAGAAAGAAGAATGCAGAGAAGCACTGGTTTTGAGAAAATGGCCAGGATAGCCACCTTAAGCAAGGGTGAGGTTAGTTATGCAGATTTTAGTTTGTGCCCTCCCTAGTGTTAAGAGTTTCCGATGATTTAGTCTTCCTTCTTTTCCTGATACTGAGCAGGAGATTTAGGTGCCCAGAGAATGGAGATCCCCTTTACATATGTGAATTTTCTCTACAAAGGTAGCTGCTACTCTTCAGAGCTTCTCCTGTGTCTGCTGATATTCAAAACCATCACATCAAAAATAGTTCCCATGCTAAAGAGGCCTACCATTAGCTAGATATATAACAAATGGCAAAGAGCAACCAACCCATGTAACTGGTATTTGTTGTACAGTCTCTCTCAGCCAATGTGTCAATAATGGATGACAAAGGCTATGTCTGTTATAAAATTAATAGTAACATTTTCTACTGTAGAAAGCTAGGTTTTTATAGATTGAAAAGCATTAGATCAGAAATTACAAGGTGTCACTATACTGATGGTTTCATGGATTATTTTATTTTCATTAATTCACTTTCTTCTCCTGATCCTCCATTTCTTCCCCAATAAACTTTGGGTGTTGGATTAGATGATATCCAAGATTAGTTTTTATTCTGTGTGTCAAATTTAGAAGCACTTCATGCTCTTTAGGCTTTGTCTATTTATTCAGTAAACCTGGAAGATAAATAAAAAGATATTGTTATGTACATTTTTAATGGTAAGAGTCTATGGAAAGATTATACGCTTTCCAAATCATATAGTTAGCATTCATATATTGATGCTTCTTTTCTTTTTTTTCAATTTATAAAACATAGTTTTTATTTTTTTTATTTTTTTATTTTTTGCATTTTTTTTAATTTTTGAGCAACCTTACAAGATTTTAACAAAATAATATAAAATGTGTATATATTCTGGATATTGCAATTATCCCCAGGAGTGCCCCCCC
>PVKS010025477.1:0-29814 GCA_004027875.1 Aplodontia rufa
GAATCCTCAAAAAACTAGGGATGAGCCCACCATATGATCCTGCTATTCCTCTCTTGGGTGTTTTTCCAGGGAATTTAGAATCAGCACACTACAGTGACACAGCAAAACTGATGTTCATAGCAGCTTAATTTACAATAGCTAAATTATGGAAACAACCCAGATGTCTCACACTGGATGAATGGATCCAAAACTGTGGTACATATATATGGAGTTATACACTCAGCAATTAGAAACAATGATATTGAAGCCTTTGAAGGTAAATGGATGGCTACAAGAAATTATGCTGAGTGAAATCAGCATAACCCAGAGAACCAAGGGTCTTCACTCATCTGTGGAGGCTAGAGCTAGACCCTGGCCATTGAGAAAGGAGGTCTATTATCATGTTTTAAATCTGATATGGTGTAATGTCATAAAACCTAAGGCATTTGTAGAAATGTGTTGGGAATGAGGTGGGGGAGGGATAAGGGTGGGTAATTGTGGGGGGCTCTTGAGGATAAATCTAATTTTCAGAATATATATATACATTATTTCATTAGAAGCTTTTTGATTGTTCAACAAATAAGTTTCTGAATAAAAAATAAAACTTCTAATAAGTAGGTAGATAGATGTATGGAGAGTTCAAGATATATATATATATATATATATATAGAGAGAGAGAGAGAGAGAGAGAGAGAGAGATTGGCAGAAAACAAGTTCAAAATAGTTTTTCTTCAAACATTTGAAGATCAAGCTTCATTGCTTACTCAATTCAATTTTGTGGAGGGAAAATCTGATGCTGCTTTGAATCTTCTCCTTTGTAACAACACCAGGGTGTGTGTGTGTGTGTGTGTGTGTGTGTGTGTACTTGCTTGTTTTAACATGTAGCATTCATTTTTATAATTTTATCATTATGTTCTTTGATTTGAAATTTCCCCACATTGAGTCTATTTATCCATTTTTAAAATTGCATTTTGGTGGACCCTTTCAAACGAAGTAATTTTTTTTGAGCTCTCAATCATTTCTTCTTCTCATTTGTCATGTTCTTTGCTCTGAAATGCAGTCAATATATGGGAAACTTTTGATTCTATGACCTCTACCTTTACCATCTTATTGTGCGCTTGGCATTGCATAGTAACATTAATTTTCCATTTATTTAAGAGAGAGGGAGAGAGAGAGAGAGAATTCTATTTATATTCTTTCCATCTGACCTTTGTTTCTCTGACACTTAATTGTGTATGTGGTGCTGGGTTTTGAACCTGGGTCCCCATGCTCTCCGTACAAGCACTCCAGCTGCTGTTTCAGCACTCTAAACCTAGATTTTCCATTTTATTATAAATATTATACTCTATTAACATTGTTAGGCATGAAATGCTAACTTTGAAGATAAAATTAATTTGAATTACTTTCTAAGCACTCAGATTAACTGATATACCATTCTCTGTGTGACATTGTGTGCTTTACAAATGTCTAAGCATGATTCTGAAGAACTACTGAATTTTAACTCAAAGTCATTCCCGAAATTATTTTGTTAAAAATGTTTTGGATAGGTAAACATACATTTTTTTCATATAAACATCAGTTAAAATGGCAAATTCTTTGAAGACTGGATATCAGAAAAACATTTATAGGTATTGCCTTTAATTCATTAGCATGATCTGTTATTTATCTAGTTTTATTTTTCACTAGGAAAACAAATTATTTTTTACAAAATTGGATTTTGTATTTTGATAATCATCACTTCTTTGTTATAACAACCTGCTATGATTGTCAATTAAGGATTTATTGTATTGTACCTACTTATTTATTTAATTTTTAATATGTTACCTTTTACACTGTTCTGTTGGAAACCATTTCTTATATGAACTTGTTTTGCTTCTTTCTTCGTGGTTTTACTTTTTCTCAAGTTGTGGAGGGTTTTTGATATTGATTCTTATCTTCTATTGAGTTTTTAATTTTGTTTAATTGTATTCTCTAACCAGAGTAGAACTTTCACTTTGCCTTTTAAATGCTTTTTCCTGGCAAATTGTTTTCATCTTTGAGTTAACAATACTTTAGAACTTTATTTGAAAGAAAGGTAAATTTGATTGCAACATATAACCTGTTTACAACCTGTTAGTAAAATCTTTAACATATATTTTATAACTTTTTATTATACTAGCCATTTTGAAAGAACATACAGCCTTATTAATAATACAGTATAACAAACACATAATTGTTGATGTATTATGTATGATGTACATTAGAAGATTATTTTAATCCAGATGTTAATTTTCTTAGCTATAAGAATTGGATGAGTCATTCGATATTTTATTGCTAGTGTTTCTACATTTAAAATAGAGATATGTGAATGTAAACAGTCTAAACTCTTCCGTAAGAAGACATAGATTGGCAAATTAGAATAAAATCAATGCCCAAGCATATGTTGTTTATAAGAGACTCAATTAACAGACAAAAATATCCAGACTGAATATTAAAAGTTGGGAAAAGTTATTCTATGCAAATGGAAAACAAAAGCAAGCAAGGGAAGCTATTGTCAAAGACAAAGTAGACTTCCAGCCAAAATCAAGAAGATACAAGGAAGATCACTTCATACTGGTTAAGGGAAGCATACAACAAGTTGTAATAGTTGTAAATACTATGTCTCAAGCAACAGTGAATATACGCACATAAAGCAAACCTTTCCCAATAAAACAAATCAAATAGATGACAGCACAATAGTATTGAGTGATTACACACAACTCTCTTATGTCTGGATAGGTCATCCAGCCATAAACAAAGTAAAATTCTTCAGAAATAAATACTACTATTAATTCAATGGACATAAGACATCTATGTAATATTTTACCCATTGGCAGCTGATTTCACTTTTTTCTCAGCAGCATATGGAGCATCCTCTTAAATAGGTCATATTTTAGGACAAAAAGCAAATCTTAGCAAAAAAATGCAGATAATTCCTGGCTTCTATCAGATCATGATAGAAAGAAATTAGAAGTCAATGACAAGATAAAAATCAAAAACTCCTCTAACAACTGGAGACTAAATAATACACTTTTGAATGAACAAATGGATTGCAGAAGAGAGCAGGGAAATAATTTCTAAAAATTCTTTGAAACAATTGAGAATAGACATATACAATATCAAAATCTCTGGGATAGTGTGAAGGCAGTTCTATGAGGAAAGTTTATAGCACTGATTTCTTAACTTAAAAAATAGAAATTCAAATAAATAATCTAATGTTTTATCTAAAGGTTTTAGAAAAAGGAAGACAAGTCAATGCCAAAATCAGTAGAAGAAAGGAAATAATTAAAACCAGAGCCCAAATTAGAGAAATTGAAAACTAAAAAATGATGCAAAGGATCAATGAAACAAAGAGTTGGTTTTTTGAAAGGATAAGCAAGATTGATAGACCCCTGACCAACCTAACCAAAAGAAAGAGAGGGAAGACCCAAAATGGCAAAAGTAGAGATGAATAAGGAGATATCGCCACAGACACTACTGAAATCCAAAGTCGTTATAAACTAAACAGACACTTTTCAAAAGAAGAAATACGGATGGACAATGAATATAGGAAAAAATGTTCTACATATCTAGCAATTAGAGAAATGCAAATTAAAACTACAATGGGATTTCTTCTTGCTCCACTCAGAATGGCAATTATCAAGATTACAGGTAACAATAAATGTTGGCAAGGATGTGGAGAGAAAGGTACACTCATATGTTGTTGATTGGACTGCAAATTAATGCAACCACTCTGGAAAACAGTATAGAGAGTCCTCAAAAATTTGGGAATAGGACTACCATATGATTCATCTATTTCACTCTCTGATAAATATCTA
Organism: Aplodontia rufa; assembly: GCA_004027875.1. Lineage (NCBI taxonomy): Eukaryota > Metazoa > Chordata > Mammalia > Rodentia > Aplodontiidae > Aplodontia > Aplodontia rufa. The sequence continues at coordinate 3,816 of PVKS010025477.1, forward strand.
AAAGATCTAAAATCACTGCATCCTGTAGGATTGCAGCCACTTCAATGTTTATGGTAGTGCAATCCATAATAACCCAGCCCAGGTGCCAGTCAACAGATAAAGAAAATGTGATATATATATATATATATATATATATATATATATATATATTTACTCAGCCATAAAGAAGGGTAAAATTATGACATTTACTGGTATATGGATTGAACTGGAGAACACCATGTTAGTTAAAATAAGGCAGATCCAGAAAGTGAAGGGTGAATGTTTTCTTTCATATGTGAACAATAGACCAAAGTAAGGAAAAGAAAAAGAAAAACTAGTAATTCTATGAAAAGAGAAGAAAGATCAGTGGCATAGAATAAGAGGATTGAGCAGGAGGAAGAAAGGATTGGAAAAGGGAGGAATGATAGACTGAATCTGATCAAATTATCTTATGTACATATATAAGTATAGCATAGTAAATTTCTCCTTTATGTATATCCAAAATGCACTATTTTTTTCAAAAGTTACAAATAAATGGAAGTAAGATCAATAAAGTGAGAAAAGGATAAGGAGAAGTAGGAGGAAAAAGAAAGGGGGAAATACTAGGGAATGAATTGGAACAAACCATGGAATTCCATACTTGTTTAATATGCCAAAATGAACTCCAATATTATATATAACTAAAATGAGTTAAAAGAAAATACAGATATAATCTGCTGTAAATATCCAGCCCTACTTTTCTCACTTGACAATTTCAAATTGAATGACAATATCAAATCCCACTACAGTGTAAGATTAAAGGTAATAATATTTTATTCTTATTAAATTTGGACCACTTAGAGGGCAAGTTTCATGTATAGTTTTTCTTATGCAGCTTATGTCTGTATCATGGGTGAATTAAATTTTTTTTGGGGGGAGGGGTTCTTGCTTTTGTACATTCTGCTTCTTTTGCTTAGAGTTCTTTTTCATACTCCCTTTTCTGAGTTCTATTCTTCAATATCCAGTTAAAGATGTGCCTCTTTCTGAATTACTCCTCTTCTTTCCAACCTTCCCTAATGATCTATGGACTTTTCTGGTATCTCCTCCTGTTGCTCCATTCTGGGCAGACCATGCTTGCTTTATCGTTTGATCCACCGTGCTGCCGTGTGAGTCTCCCACCAATGCCTGGGAGCACCTTAAACCAAACATCTTTGTATCTCCAGTGTCTGGTGTGTGCTAGTGCCTCAGAACACTCATCTGTACCTAATCCAGATTATGGACTCCTTGAGAACAGGGACCTGGTATCTTTATTTTGGTCCCCTGACATATAAAAATAGCTATTGCAATATTTATGTTGTGTTATTGGTCTTCTGTGTCATATTAATATATAAAATTTTCTTTATCTACTCACTACAACAAGCCCATGACATTCAAAATTTTACTTTATACATTCCAAAACAAAGCATTAAACTCTTCAAGGTCACACAATGTCAGGGTCAATATTAGAACCTGGAAATTTCAGTTCCAGGGTTAGAACACTTAAGAACAGGCAGCACTTAATATATGTAAGGAGAATATAAAGCATACTGTGGATGCTCAAGTAGATACAGAATTTTCGTGGACCATTGTGCATTAATTTTAATAATTAATATTAAAAGATCTGCTCATAAGTGTGAGCTGGATAAAGCCATAATTGTTTAACTTTTTCACAGACATTTGAACGATTATATATACACATATAAATGTGTATATATATATATGTATGAATGAAAATACAAAAGATATTTTCAATAACTTTCACCATTAAATTTAAGAAGGTATTCTCTAGTACATAAGCTGGATTTCTTAGTATTGTAGTGCTATATGTCCAAATGTAAATGGTAACTTAAGTAACTTAAACAAGATAATACTATGGTAACATTTGTTCTCAATAAGCAAGACATGTTACAAATACTTTCTTCAATTTTTAGTTAAAATGGCATATTATCTGAATTTACTTATATGCATAAATAATCAAATTGAGATTAACCCTAGGGCATCATTTTTGTATTCCATGAACAGAAATATGTTTGTTTTGATCATGTACGTTATTGTAAATTATCTACATTTAAAAATTTTAATTGATTACTGCTTTATTTTAAAACTTTCCATCTGTAAACATGGCATGTCCATTTTTATATGTTTTCAAGCAAGTCATGTTTGGAAATGGTACATGTAGAAAAAGTTGTAAATGCCTTTTTTATTCACACAAAAATGCTGTAAGAGGAACTTCAAAAATACTGAAAAAAAATCCATATAAATAGAGGTTACATATATTTTTTCATTAGAAATAGATTCATTAACACAATAAACCATGACCTACAAAATGCATACACTTCAAAACACGCACGCACACACGCACACATACACGCACAAATTTAAATGTACTATTTCTGCTCGTTGAGGTTTTTTGTTTCAACCTTCCTAACTCCCTGAGCATTGAAGTAATAATCCTACATATCCCTAGGTTTATTTCACTTCCTCTTTTCTCTTCTCAAGCGTTGTCATAAAAATAAATGAATATTATTCCACCGTGCCTGCTTTTACACTCCTCACGGTGAGAATGGATTCATGATAAGACATTTATTTTCTTTTCTTCTAACAATCTTTGCAGCAAGAATGAGATGCCTGAATTTTAATGCCTAATATGATCTTTGGAAGACTATAAAGTTTTAATAGACTTCATACATAGAGTGAGGAAAAAGATAAATAGCAGGGAAGTCTGTGGCTTGAACCCCGGAAATCCTGATTAATAGTCTTCACATTGTGTTAGACCACCCTGAATATTTCCTGAAAACAATTAGTTCATTTTATTTTCAAATGAATTGGGATAGAAGATACCAACTTCTAGCCAAATAAAAACCTAAATGAAGGGGAAGAAAGCCAAGAATATGCACTTCCTTATGTGACAAAGCATCAAGAACATATTTTATTTGTTCTCTGTGCTGTCTCTTCCTGTTAATTTCATGGGATAAACACAACAGGTCTGAGATGAAAAAGGGTTTCCTTCAGATTTGCGCTTTCTGTGAATTTTTCTCTAGTAGCCACAAATTAACATCAGGTTAGAAATATTGTCTAATCTTTTTCTTTTAAAAAATCAACATTGCCTTTAAAAATCTCAAGGGAAAAATTTGACCCCTTTCAGTGGTATCCAAGCATGGAATTTAAAGTCTCATTGAAAGGAAAAATCTCTTCCTTACAGCATCTTTTAGTAATGGTTGCTGTGTGATTTCAATTTTTTCTTTGTTGAAATCTTTAAAATAAATTTCACATGCTATTATGTTCATAGCTCTTAAAATAAATCAGCCAATAAAGGACTGAATGTAATGAAAATGCAAGTATACTTCACAATCATCGTTAACAAGAACAAAAGACGTGGGCACTGATAATGCACAAAAGGTTCATATCATATATATATATTTAATTTCCCTTTATTGACTTATTTTTAAAATATATGGTGAATTTTTTGTTGCATAAAGGAAAATCAAGAACATAATTTGCCTTGGCTTCACAAAATGTTACAAACGATTCTTCCAAATTGCATCTCCCTTTAAATGAAGGGGAGAAGAAAAGAAAACAGTTAAAAAAATTAGTTGGTATTGCAACAATATACACATCCCCCTGAGCTTTGCCTTTTAAATCAGCATTCTGCTGTTAAATAATAAAAGAAAAGTCCCATTATTTTCTCTGTTTCACTTTGCTTAAAGTGATTGATGTAGAATTTTACTGCCATCCAATGGCAGCCGCCTAATATAGCTCAAGTAAATGTCTAAAGCTTTTTGATCAAATTGCAGTCTAGGGAATTTAACTTATGTAGTACACTCAGAACTTACATCAATACGTCTCTGTTTGTTACACAGTGAGAAAGAAATATGACTACAGTTTCAATTTATTGTGCGTTCTCCAAATTCAATTTAACAGTGAATTACTAATATTGCTGAACATAATTACCTAAATGAATAAATCAACCTAGGCTACTCACTAGAGAGAACATTAGAGCATAATATTAATTTTTACATGCACCTCATCATATTAGTTTAAAAGGTTTCTTTTTACAACTAACAATCTTTCCCTACCAGGCAAAATAGCCTTTATTAAAAGACTTCTCTAGGCTTTACTGGTTACTTGGAAGTCATTTGAATCTTTTACCTGCTACTGTACATCATATAATTTCTGATTAACATTAAATTGCATACTGTTTTAATCATAATCTCTATTCCTAAATGATTGAGTATTTAGATCATTTCTCAAAAAGGCAAAATAAAAATTATGTCTGATTGATATGAATGAGTTTGTGCTTTAAGCATTCAAGCTTAGTTATTTAAAATTCCTGATTAGCTAAAATATAATGTATTGAAAATTACAGATAATTGTTATTACAAAGTGATTGAATAAAAGTGTGTGAGAAACATTTTATGATTAATTTTTATATGAATGACACTGCTAAAATTTAAAAATGTTTAGTCCATTAATTAATATTTTAAATATGTCAAATTGAAATATGAAGTTTTTGGAATGTTATTTTACACAGTTATTTTAAGTGTGTGTGTGTGTGTGTGTGTGTGTGTGTGTGTAACAGTTGCCTCAGGCTTTACACATGTTTTGGTAATCTTGAACATCTGAGACCAATAATTTAATGGAATTGAAACATAATACCATATTTACTTTTACTTCTTTTGCATTAGAATAAATTCCAATGTTTCTTTTAGTTAAAACCTCACAATATTTTTGTTTTTTGTAAAAAATCTGTAAATTAAATCCAGAACCATTTTTTTTAAATGTAGATCAGACTCCATGCTGAGACAAATTTTGTAAACAATCTCAAAACAAGACCATGAATTTGGGATGGAAAGAGTGAACAAGTGTTTTCTGATGTTAGATGAAATTCAAGAACTTCATGTTCAGAGACTGGAGGAAGAGGCAGCCAGGGCCTCTGTACTGGGAACCACAGCACTGGGGACCTGATGTGCACAGAGACAGCCATACACCTAAATGAAACTCTGTAACATCGACAGCCACCATCAGGGAACCTGGAATTTAATTCCAGAAACACCAAGCGAGGAAATACTGAAAAGAACTATTCTTTTTATGTGAGAATTTTTTTCTAAAAACTTATTCGTCTGCAAAAAATTTGATTTTATTCCATATATTTAATCATGACAACAGCATTTAAGTTCTCCATTCTAATCTGATGTTTGTGGCGTGCTAGCTCAGTTTTTAAATGTCTGTAAAGGAAATCTAAATCTCACTCCAGATCAGCGATGGTACTAACAAAATTAGAAACCAAACCTCAAACATAATATTGTCAGCAGGAAAATCAGACATTTTAAAACGTGTAAGATAAATTTAAGCTAATTCTTATCAAAAGTCCAATTCTATCTACATTATACTTCTATACTATATCCTCATGTAGTGTGTTTATGCAATATATAAGCATATATTTGTATACCATTCAATGATATTTTTAGAAACATTACATTTGACCACCTATTATTAAATTTTAAGCATCAGTTTTCATTTGTGGATGATGTCTTAAAAGTCTCAATTATATTTTCTTCGTTTAATTGGTATTATTGTACAAATTCTCTTCATAAGCAAAGGGTATTTTTCTTTACTAACAAACAATCCCTGTCTAATAGGCACAATTTACATTTTCTCCACCTGCAAGTGCATTCAAACAATTAAGGCAAAGTATAAACAGCATCTGCAGTTTCACTACTTAAAACTCATCTGTGAATAAGAACATTTCCAGTGAGATGATTTCTCTATTCCTCCCCTTCTCCCACCCGATACAGCAAACAAGTGAGACAGGTTAATTTCGTTACTCTGTAGAATTTGGAGAGTTTTGAAATGTTTCCATTACTCAAGACATCTTGTTCTATAATGATTTTAATTCACTGTTCATGAAGAAGGAAACTAAGGAATATTTAGATATTATTATAATGTGCTCACGCAGTGTATCTTAGAGAAATATGTTTTGTTTCTAATCTAAGATGTAGGTTAGAATTTCATACAAGAATTTCAACTCATGTCTATATCTTGTTTAGGAAGGAAGAAGGACCAATATGAGAATTTTATAAGAAAATTCTTAGCTTGTGACTATTTTCACTATTGAAGTTACACGGTGCCATATTTCAAATTAGGAAGCCCATATTTTAATGAGAAATCCATATTAGGTTGATGTATGATAATTTTTGTGTTTATGTTTTTAATGATTACAGATATCAAGTTCTATATGGTGCCTTTTTCAGAAGGAGACAGTGAAGTAGGAAAAAAAATAATGACACAGATGTCAAGAGATGCAAATACAAGAACTTCCAAGCTGTATTTCTTTGATGCTAGAAATCTTCCAGACGTATTTTGCTATTTGCTATACTTTTATAGTCACGATACAAATTAAAAATTATTTTAAATGAAATCTTTCTACAGTAAATCTTTGATTAGCTGCAGTCTTCTGTTCAATTTTTTTCCAGAAAAAAAAAATCTTACACCATGGGTAACATGATTCCTCTGCCATGACACAGAAGTTCCCACAGCTTTCCAATTTCATCAGAAGTGGAGAAGCCCATTATGTTTCTGCAAGACAGCATTGCTGAAGGCTTCTGCCAGCCATCTAATAAAATGATAGCTATTTTGAGTTAAGCATGCTAATATCAGATCCCATCAAACCAAAAAAAAAATTTCAGAAGCACAGATCTTGGTCTTTCTTCCCCCAAAGACAGCATCAAAATCTGATCAAGATAAAAGCATAAACTTCTGATGAATATACACTACATGATTAAAACCCTAAGTCCCTATGGTTTAAACCTTGAAGACATTTTAATTATCTATTTAACATCTTGCTATTTCTGGAATTCTGACTGAGAATGTTTCTGACATAGTATTTCATGGAATGTCCTTTTCTCATACTGAGCCTCTTTTATACTCCAGATGTAAACACAAAAGCTCGCCTTTCATCTTTTTAAACTCCATCACATAAAAGGAAAGGTAAAAACTCTAAAGACCACTTTTTCAGTGAGTCTCCTGTACGTATGTAACAGATTACAGAACTAGTAACTTTCTTTTCCACTTGGAAATCTAATTAATTTCCTTAAAATTTTATACACTTCTCGAGAGTATATTTAGCAATTATTTGCTTCTCGTTACCAAGTTTCTTGGAGAAGGAGAAAGGAAATAGAATTTTAGATTTAATATATACTGAGAAGTTTGCTTCTTTCACAGCATTGCTGCTATTACCAAAAATTTCCACTAATCGTTTAATTCAGACCAAAATAGACAGTTTAATAATTTCCACACAATCTCCCTAAAATTGCAAAGTAATATTTGCTAAATTAATTTTCATTTAAAACATTTTCATTCAGCTGCATTTAATTCTAACTACACTAAATTCCATGAAAACTTTGGAAGAAAATTTGAAGTGCCACATTGTAGGGGAGTTAAAATAACATTTTCAGACACTTAAAGAGTAACCTGTTGATTTTTTTATAAAGTTAGAAGACAATAAACATGAATCTTATTATGTTGCTATAGTTTGTGATGCTTCCTGGGAACTTTTTCCTTTTCTATATTCTTTCTTGGAAGTTTAATTGTATCTTTATCTTTCTGTGCATTTCCGGTTTAATTGCATGATTCTGTTATTTCATACTCATCCTACTTTTGAAAAGGTGTGTAGTATAACATGATTCATTTCATATTGGTATACGTATGACTTTCAAACCTATAACTTCCTGTATTTTATTTTAAAAATTGGTAACATTAAGCAAAATTTGTTTCAAAAATGTGCCTAGGTTACAGTGGGATTTGGACAGGAAAAGATGCTTTCGTTTGGGTTTCTAAACCTTATGTCCCTGACGGTTACTCATAGGAGACAGATTTCATCTTAGAAGGGGGCATTTGCTAACTAGGATTGAAAGCACCATGGTGGTGGCAGGCTCCCAGATCACCACTTGAGATCCATTGCTGGCTGACCAACAGAGCAGCTTTGATTGCAATTTTACAAAGCGAGGTTCCTGCTGTCCTGGCTACAAGGTTTGTTTTCTTTTGTTTGTAGCAAGAGGGGAGGTGATGCTTGATTTTCTACTTACCTTTGAACCTCAAAGCTTAATTTGGGCCTAAGGAAAGAAAATAATTTCTTCAAATTGAACCTTTTCATTTTGCTCCATGAAGATGGAAAATGGGAAATAGAGCTTTGATTTTTGTTACGACTATTATTGTTATTATTATTATTGTTTTGGACTATATTCCATGTAGTAGCTGCTGGATTGAGCCTCCTTTTTAATTTCAGTCTGACCTCTGAACCAAAGTCACAATGCAACCAAGGTTCCTGGATCTGAAAACGGCCAAAAGGCTTTGACAAAAGAAAGTAATATTGAAAGAAAAAATACAGAGGTTCTGAAGTCTCTACCAAATCAGTTCTAAACTCCTTTGCCTTACAGTTAAGACCTTTTTGCAATTAGTCAACCTCTGTTCTCCTTTCAGGTTGGTCCACTTCCTATGTGACCGTCTCCATCTTTCCTTACATGACTTCACTTCCTCTGGCATGAAAAAAATAACGTAGAGACATATAAAATGTTGAGTACCTTGTGAAAAAAATATTATTTGCCAGGTAATGTAGACAAGATAAAATTCTGTGTGTTAGATTATTGAAATATTTCAAAGATGATTTAAGATTTTAAGGCGGCACAGATCTTTGAAAATATTAAAGGTGTGCTTTCATCCGATGTTTAGTTTTCAAAATGCATTATATATTTTATGTCAGAGAATATCATTCTTCATATGTTTTGCATCAACATATATCCAAATTCCAAATGTGTAGTAAATGATCAATAAACTGTTCTTTATTGAATGATGAATAAGACTAAATAATATTTAGAAACTGACATTACTAAATATAACATCCACCATTCTAACAGATCTTATCTGTGAATATTAAAATATTAGTGACTTATATGCATTAAACAGCTCATTGCAAACACTTTTATTCATCTCAGATTCAATACCTAATTAGGTAAATAATAAACTTAGGAGAGAAACACACATTTTTGTTATTAAATGTCTTTTAGAAAGTTTCCTTCCCATTTTGTCCTTGTGAGAGATTTATGAGCAAAGATGTTTCTTATATGCAATTATCTGTTTGAAGTTCCAAAGAGGGTACACATTATAAACATTTGATGATTGACTAATTTTTTACAGATCCAATAAATTAACACTAAGTAATGTACTAAAAATTTAAAGCAATTATTAATGTTCCTTTATTAGCCAAATAAAACATTGTTAACAAGCACAATTGGTTTGTTTATGTATTTATTTTTTCAGTCCTGGGGATTGAACCCATGACCTCAAGCATGTAAGTGCTCTACTACTGAAACAAGGCTGACTAAAGTACATTGTCATTTTGATTTCACAAAGTTCTGCTAAGGCCCCAAGAACACTTGCAGCTTGAAAGTTCATCATAGAAAGTGTAGATGTGACTCTATCTGCATTTATAATATGATGATGACTTCCATTACAATAACACCGGTAATAATAGAATAGTTTTTGAACACTTACTCGAAACCAGGTGTTAAAAGCAAATTCAAACACAGGACCATTTAGAAAAGAAAACAATTTATGGTCAGACAAGTTTTCATGGAAGTACGGGGTTAGTTTAGGGCTTCTTCGAAGAGGTCACGTTTCTACAATTAAGAAAAGAAACTAGACCTTCAATTTAACAAGTTCATAATGAGTATTTGTGGTGAAAAATCAATAGGTTTCTTATTTGTTTATCCGATCGACAAGATTGACATCTCCAGAGATCAATCTTGTAAAAGTGTGATAATATTATACATCTGTTAAGACGTGAGTGACTCACAAGAGAAGCTCAAGGATTGGTTTAATCCAAGGGCCAGAACTAGGCAGAATGAGTCTGAGATTTTGTTGGCATCTTTGTTGTTTATTGCTTTGTTTTCATTTACATAGGTGTACAGTGTATTTTTTTACACTCTTTTCCTGATCTGCAAAATAATGTGAGCTCTTATTTCTTAAATGGAGCAGAGTGAGATATCAGTCTATTTATTCACAGGGATTGTGCTGGGCACTTTATTTCACTTAATTCTAATAAGCCTATGATGTTTATAGGGTACCATTTACTTACCGAATTTACAATTACACTGGAGGTGAAGTTTAATTTGAATTAGTAGTACATTAGGCTTAGTAAATAATTTAGTGAGCACCCTTGAGAATGATCTAAAATGCCAGCACCCACTTGTAACATACGTATGGTCAATATTATTTTCTATTAGAGACTCATGATGAGATTACAGAGAAATTAGAAACTAATTAAGCATATAGAACCAAAGTTTTTACTCCCTAGTCCATTACATGCAGCCTATTACTCCTCCAGGAGCGTCTTAAACTTCACTTTAACAAGCAGAAAAGGCATTATGAAGATGGATGTATCAACACTTCTAATACATATTTGCATATGATTAACAATGCAAAAATTGAAGCACTCTCAGAACTACACTTAGTTGGATATAGTACTTTTCCTTCTGAGATATATCTGTGATGCCTGTTAATTGGTGAATGATACTATAAATTTATATATTGCATTAACTTCAATATTGAAAAGTTGGCTTGAGGAAGAACTTGAATTAAAAGAGAAAATCGTTAGAATTAAGTCAATTGTACATTTTTTTAAAAATGCAACTGAATTTTTTTTTCATTTGGGAATCAGCTAACAGTATTTTCAAGTCCTAGCTCCTTCTGAGCGTGTGCCAATGGATAAACCAAATTCATGTGTAACTGGCATTAATTTCCTCATCAATAATTAAAGAGTTGGCATTCTTAAAAAAAAAAACAGTTTATACGTTAAAATAAGGTCTGGTGAAACCACTACTTCACTGTTTATAAGATACAAAATTAACTTTTGCCTGCTCATTTTTAACTATGCAGTTTTCTTTTCCATTCCGTGTGGGAAAGGGATCACACACACAGGGCAGGAATCTGGGCTTGAATTTTCAAACTGCAGTGGCGACCACAGGCTAACCCTTGGAGTGTCCAAGTGTCGAATTTCCATTGCTTGTTCGGACTTCTTAAATGCATCCTTCTTCTTCATCTTCATACCCTTTGCTTGAGTTCCAAAGTGCTGTCTCACCTGAAATATTATAATAGTTCTTTTCCTAAGTGATCCCTGTCTGCATACTTAAGTGGTCTGGGTGTACTTCCCACCACTATCTCTTTTTCCATATACTGTCACTAGATTTATTTTTTTATTTTAAGAGAGAGGGGCAGTGAGAGAGAGAGAAAGATAAACAATTTTTATTTAGTTTTTAATTAGTTTCTTGCTCTGAGACACTGTTGTGTACATGGTGCTGGGGTTTAAACTCGCATACTCACGCATGCTGGGCAAGTGCTGTAACCGCTGAGCCACCGCTCCAGCCCCAGAGTTTTATTTTTAAAAACAGATGAGATCACCATGTTTAATGAATAAAATTTTTTTAAAAAGTTAAAAAAAAAACCACCTGAGATCAATTTTCACATCTCTAAAACTACAGATTGATTGAATGGTGAATGCCTACCTTCAGAACGCCAGCTGCCAATTGTGCGCATCCATATTGATCTTTCATCTCCAGTGTCCTCTTCTCCTCCCCACTCCCAAGCCTTCCACTCCTTGCTTAATTCTGACCTCACTGCCTTTTCCCCTCTTCTCCAGGGGACCACGGTGTTCCATCATTCTGAACATTCTCCTTCGTGTCCTTAGGATGTGATTAACCCTCTTCACTCCATCCCTCCTGCTAATTCCCATGTATTTAAACATGCAGAAATAATGCCTGTTTTGAAGATTCCTTAATTCTAGGTACAATTAACCATTTATTTCCTGGATTTCCTACCTTTGCATCCTCTTCTTCTTCTTCCTCCATTCATCACTCCCTCAATTATTGATAAATAGATGGAGTTATCTGTGTATATTTATACGACTTATTCAAATCACAACATATTCTTGCAAAAGGATGAGGTAAAAGTAAATAATTTCTAAGGAAAAGTATTTGCCAATTTTAAGAGTTAAGGACTGGGGCTGGAGCAGTGGCTAAGTGGTTACAGCGCTTTCCAGGCATGCATGAGCATGCAAGTCCAAACCCCAGCACCATGTACACAATGAAGTCTTGGAGAAATGAAGGCCATATGAAAAACTAATTTAAAAAATTGTTTCTCTCTTTCCCTCTCTCTCTCTTTCTCACTGTCCCTCTCTCTGAAAAAAAAAGAGAGTTAAGGACTGCCCAACCAAATCATAAAGGCAATAAGATTGCTGAAATTCACGAAGAGCAACACAGCACCAGTGACAAGAAGGTTTGTTGTCACTACTATTTCATCTCAGAAACCAAATTCTTTTTCATACTGAGACAGGACACATTGCCATGTGTGTAGGAGGGAATATCTCAACCTCAATAAAGACATGGCTAAACTGATTTAGGTGGGAAATTCAAGGCCCAACTTGTAGGCAAGCAGGGCATTTCCAACTTATTAAAGCTAAAGTGAGTTGTGACTATATGTAAAATGGGACAAGGCAAATAAAACATTTATTTCTGCTTATATTGCCATTTCTCTGAAGGTCATTGAAGTCCCTGTTAATGCCACTTACCTTGAATTCCTCTGTGTAGGGTTAGTGTAGTACTTTCTGTACCACATGTTTGTCTTGATAAGCTAAATAACTTGTGGCAATAAAATGTGTATCAGTTAGTTTACTGTTACAGTGATGCTGGATAATCACCCATTCCAGAATTTTGCTACTTTTTAAAATAAACATGCAATTTATTTTATTTTATTTTTTTGCCTCTGCCATTGTAGCTGGGTTGCGCGAACTTGGTTTGATCTCCGTCCAATGTAGTGTGCTCTCTTTAAACCAACAGGTAGCCAAGTCAGCGTCTTTTCATCAGGAAAGCTAGGAAGGAAGGGAGGTGGCTCCAGTTACCAAGCACATTTCAAGACCTTCTTGGTCCCCTGTGCTAACATGCCATTGAGCCCTGCCTAGAACCAAGGAGCAGGGAAATGTAATCCTGTCACATAAAGCATATTTACTAAATGGCAAACTTCACTATAATTTTACATATTGAACTGATGGTTCATTTTGTGCACAAAGAACTGACCTGTATATGCTTCCTTCAGAAATCCCACCCTGAGGGCTTTCTCATGGGTACTGGTTTTAGAGATATTCAGCTGTCTGATGACCTTCTCACATCCATTAACTGCCCTCCTCCACTCCTCCAGCCATCTTCCTGCGTATTTCAGGATCCAAGTGAACTGTGTTTTATATGTTAAGATTTGTTGGCCTTGAATCTTGAAATTACAAAGATTGCTATGTGTCACTAGTATTTGTGATATTAATATTCTAGTAAAATGTAGTACTTTTTGCAAAGAACTAATTTTCAAATAATATTACACAACTCTTTTATTCCTGTGGTGCTGGGGTTCTAACTTAGGGCTTTGCACAAACTAGGGAAGTGTTTCACCACAGAGCTAAATCCCCAGCTCACACAAGCAATTCTTACATGAGGTAATACATATGGAGAGATGTATTTATATATGTCTGTGTCATTTTGAACTAAACAGTCTTCACGGCTAATTTGCTATATAATAGTATGATTCAAATAGTCCAAACAAAGAATTTAATCAACAAGTAGTAGAGATTGTTTTGGCTAAATGCAAGGTAATTTGATTTACTCACTTAAGTTTTTGTTCTTATGGTCAATTTATTCCTCAAGTATGGGAAATTTTGTATGTGGATTACTAAGAATAGTTGTCAAAGGATCAATACATATCACATGAATTCCATATTCCAAATTTCGGCATTAATTCATCCAACTTGAAAATTCCTTTCTGTTTAGTAAAGGCAAACATTATAATTTAATCTGTTTTGCCCCTTTTAATGATGAGCTAGGTAATTGCATTAAATTTATGTGCAATTGTTATTATAACCTTGATTCTATAAGTAGGTTAGTGTCCTTTAAAAGATGATATATAGAATTGTGATTAATATGTCCTTTGGCCTTCACAAAGCTAGAAGGATTATGTGTGTTTTCATGAAGTTAAATTTACTGAATAAAGGATTGGTCTTTATATCTGTCCTGCTTCTGGGTGTTAAGGAGTCATCAGGTTGCTATATGGATAGTTCTGGGGAAGGGAGGAAAAAAGAGAAGATGATATATGATATGGAGGCGAGTTAACATTCCTGAGCTTTTATAATTTGTTTAGATGTTGTATATAGTTCATTGTAGCTAAGGAGCCAAGAATTACTCAACACATCATAGATTTAGTGAATTAGATATCCCAAATGAGAAGAATATATTTCCCAGATCCAAGATCAAGTAAGTTACCATGGAAAATTATTAACAGAGGCATCATTCAAGAGGATTTCAGAGACTAAACTATGCTTAGCATGATTAGAAGTGTAATGTGGTAGAAAGACTCTGAACAAGATTATATGATCAGTTGTGTGTGTGTGTGTGTGTGTGTGTGTGTGTGTGTTCACTGGTAGGATCTTGTTGCTTGGGCCATGAATAGTGTCTTCTTCAAACAGAAAGGCCATGAACAGGAAGGTTTTGCAGGAAGACTCAAGACACAATTGGAATCCTACCTCCTCTATGATCTTTTTCAAGTGAAGTGATAAGGCTAGTCAGCATGTCTTTTGCTTTAAATTTGATATTTTAACTCAAAATCTTGCCTTAAGTATACCTATGCTTACTGCAGATTATTAAATTCATCCTTATTGATGATTAAATATTTTATCTAAAGATTCTGCAGCATTACTAAGAAATACAAGGATGTTCTAAGTTAAGGTTGATTAATGGACATTGAAATAATCATGATCATGTTCTAAAATTCTTCTCCATGTTAATAGATGTGAAAACATCTCAGGGTTCCATTTTGATCTGTGAATTTGCTATCAGAAAGCCCTCCAAGTAAATGAATCAGTGAATTCCAACCACTGAAATGTTTCAAGAATCAAACTTACAATTAATTTTTAAAAAATGTGCTCTGTTACACTTTCCACCGATGGTAATGAATATCTGAAAGTAGGGAATGATTTGGTTAATTCCAACATAACTGACTCGTAGTGTCATTTTTTATATAAAAGCCATTTTTATTTGTAATGAATTATTCATGCACCTACCTTAATTTTAATTATCAACTGAACAAAGTTAAAAATCACACTGTACCTAAAAATATAAACACTATCACACTGAAGTTGAGAATGCATTATTCTTTATACATAATTGCTATCATGCTGAGGTTGGGTTGCCACCTTTTCCTGTGAAACCACAAAGAGGTTCTGTACGTTGCTGCCTTCAACATATGCACACGCTCATCTACTGCTCTTGTTAAAAACAGACCCTTTTGGCAATCTTTTTTTTTTTCTAATACTTTTCATCCTAGAAAGTTTATTAGTTTTACTTTAGAGAAACATTCAGCATGGAATACTAATAACTATCTAGATAGCATCTCACCAAATAATTGACTCATTAATTTACAGGAAGGACAGAAACCAAGGCTCCAAGAATTTAAAATTAAAAGTCCTCTAGGAGTCATAGCAATTCTCGGGTTTGCCATAGTTTATTAGGAATGGATTAGATGTAGAAGATCGTCTGTGGCTGCTTCCTTGACATTGCTTCCCGAAAGATCAGACACTGTTACAGGGAGGTGCCAATATTACTTGTTCTATTTTATACTCTAGGAGCAATGACACAGCGCTTCAAATGGTGACAATCACATTTCCAGGAAAGAGAGAAAGCATGATTGGTACTGTATTCTAAGCACAGTTTATTAAACTCCCTCAAATATATCAAAAATATAATTGGAATAATGGTTTTTGTTTTTGTTTTTGCTTTTGATAATAGGAATTCAACCGAGGGGGCAATTTACCAATGAGCTACATCCCCAGACCTCTTCATTTTGAAACAGGGTCTCACTAATTTGGTGGTTAGAACCCTGCTAAGTTGCTGAGGCTGGCCTTCAATTTGCATTCCTCCTGGCTCAGCCTCCTGAGCTGCTAGGATTACAGCCGTGCACCACTGTTTCAGCTTCATTTCTTGATAATAGAAAATATATTTTAAACCATAAATTTTAGTGAAAATGGTATAGTCTTAATCATTAACTAAATTCCATCTCACTTAATAACATTTCAAAAATTATGAATTGATGGGTTTAAAGTTATTAAGTAACTATACAGAATACTTAAGAATAGTTTCAGCATTATTTATAGTATGAAATATTTGAGAACAAAGCATGCTAAATACATGTTATTAGGTGGTTTTTACAGAAAAATAACTGACAGGCAAAGGGAAATAAATATTAAATACAAGGAAGTTTCAGAGGAGAGTTTTTAGTGTGGTATTATTTTTCATTAAAATACGTGTTAACTCATTTAATTTTTATAACAACCATATGAAGTACATACTATTATAACCCTTGTTTACAGACAAGGTAACTGAGGTACAGAAATGTTTTAAAAAGTTGTTCATGGATCTGGGTTTCAACCAAAGCAGTTTGATTCTAGTGAGCAATTTCTCTAGTCCAACCACTCATTGTTTGAGAATAGAAGAGATTTTATGGAGTTAATTAAAATAAAAATATGTACATATGTATACCTGAACACACTAATGTATCACAAACTTATGGAAAAACAATACATTTCAATATTCAATTTATAAAAACTCATTTCAAAACTTTCCAAGCTGATTTATACCAAAATGTACTTCGGTTATTTTACACTGACTTAAAATCCAATTCCTCCAACTATTCCAAGCAAGCAAAATGTCTCCACTAATTATCAAAATGTCATACACTCCTCATTAGTCATTCTTAGTATAAGTCATGCTCTAGAAGTACAGGTCCTAACTTTCTCAACACAGCGTTATAGTACAAAAACTTGCCTGTTCTTTTTTTTTTTCCTGTTGTAGTGCTTATGAATTGCATGAGCGGTATTTTTCAGTGAATTTTGTAAAGCAGAAAATAAAACACTCATAACTTCTGGAATCAGACCCTTCTGTTCCATTTGAAGAATTTGTAAACTTCCAGGTGTTTTATAGTTTGCATCTTTTATCAATTCAGATATTCCTTCTGGCAATCAGATGCAACCCACTCCAAAGGTACCCACTTCTTTGTTCTTAAATTCCACTGAAAGTAGAAAAATCACCAATAAGATTAGCTGCCGGCTTTGGAGGAACAGAGAACTATTTTGTTAGTGAGATTATCTGGTTTTCCACTAGGACTTTTAGTACTGTACATTAGGAATATAAAGTGAACTTTTACATTGTGTCCCAATGTTCCAATTTTGCCTCTTTTAAGGTATCTTAAATTGTCTAAATATCATAGGAAAATTCCCATGTAACAGAAAAGATGTTCTTACTCATTTGTGAAATGCAGCGGAAAGACCCCTCTTGAACCAAACCCTTTTTTTTCTTTCTTTTTCTTTTCCTTTTTTCTTTTCTTTTTTTTAAGAGAGAGAGGGACAATGAGATAGAAAGAGAGAACCAATTTTATTTAGTTTTCCACGTGGCTTTCATTGCTCTGACACTTCATTGTGGATGGTGCTGGGATTCCAAACCTTGTCTTCCTGCATGCCAGGCAAGAGCAACGCTGAATCAGCGCTCCTGCTCCCAACAGCTTTTCTAAGTGTGTTTGCAAGCCCATTCTAGAAAACGCTTTCTGTAGTAGATTCTTTCTTATCACGGCTTTGCAAGGAACCATTCCTTATCAAGGCCTGCCTGCAGCAAACCTTGACAGTGCCTCTTATTTGTAAATGCCCAGAGGTGAGATGTATCTCACTTTACTGAGGCTCTGAGGTCTGAATTTTAAATGCTTATGTAGTTTACAACCCTGTTCTTAAACCTCTAGTAATTTTAAATAGCCCACAATTTACAGAATACAACTCTGCAAAACCTATAAATCAGAACCTTCCCCCACCTCAGAGAGAGAGGTCCTACCATGGGGGTTACCAGATGTGGTCATTTCTTAACACTGCCATCTGTAACCTCATCAGGAATTTGTGAATCATATATAGACTTTCACCCTCGTGCTGGATCATTCTCATACAAGTAGTTAAGCAAAATTACAAACGATGATTTCTTGCACGTTCTTGAAGAAAGAAATTAATTTTCACAACTCTTCCTGGTTTCTCATTGCCGATAGGTCACTTCTCATGAAGAAGGAGCAGACAGTTCTGCTGGTTTACAAGTGACATATCAATTTGTCTGGAATTTCTCCCTTCTGTTTCAACTGAAGTTTTATTAGTCTATGGGCTTATTCAAGACATTGTGTTGTTGGTTGTTTCTACATTTATGACCCAAAAGTCAATTCTCAAAAAAAAAATTAGTCATGATAGACCCAGAACAAGGTACCTTGCTGCTCATGTCAAGTTAGCAGAGACCACAAGTGCTCTTACACAAGATCTAGGGAGCAGATGGGTCAGGAAAGCCAGGCAATGGTGACCAGCCATAAAACAGCTCTTCCCAGGGTGTCTTAACAACAGCCAAGACATTAGAGGCATTTCCTCTAGAGCCATCTGGCTTTGATATATTTTTTTTTTAGGTATATTTTTTCTGTCCATAAACACAGCCACAAAGTTAAGGAAGCAATAATTCTTCTCTAGTTACTGTAACTTCTAATGCAATATCACCAGTCTACCTAAAATTACTTGGAGAGTATTAAGACCCTTCTCACAGAAGGGTATTCTTTGCATTAAAAGATCATATTACCTAAGAGGTGTTGTGTGAAGTGATAATGTCATTTTACAGGAAGTATACGCCTTCTTTAGGAATTGAATAGGTTGAAATGATGTTGGTCCTTTTATCCCAAGTGACACTGAAGGTGCTGTTATTCCCTTCTATCACTCTAAAAATAGTTTTGTTTTTTTTTTAATGAAGCAAACAACTGGTGTTCTTCTGTAAATACACTCCTTTTCCCTGCCACAACTCTGAGATTTATTGCAGCAATAATTACAATAATTTTTGTGGTACCTAGATAATTCACCCAGTTGCAATTGACTAAAATTTGTTACCTCTTCTTGATTTCAAGGTCTAATCTCGTTTTATGGATAGTTCTGGTTAGATCTCCATTGTTGAGGGAGAAGCTTCCTCTTAGGAGTGGAGAGGTAGCTGACAGGGTCCAACTAAAAATTGTTCATAAGACAAGAAGGTGAATTAGCAGAATAAGAAGAGGTAAATGATAATATCTGAGTATTTGCAAGTTTTTGATGAATAGCTTTGTTTAGATCACAGGTTTCGTGTGATTATGAAGACAGAGAATTGATGGTCCAATACTGATCCTAGTGCCAAAGAAAACTAAAAGAAGATGCCAGTTACAGGGGTCTCTCCTAAGACAGCATTTCAGAAAATAAACTGGACTGCAAAAATATTAAATCAAGAGGACACGTGGAACTGTGGCCAATAGGACACCCCAGATGGCACTAAAGAAGTAAAGAGTAAATAGGAAAATGAACCACATTTAAGAAGCAAGGCTGGTGTATGCCACAGGGTGCAAGTTGGGTCTAGTTGGGTCAAGTGAAGACTGACAGTGCTAATAATGTTCAGTAACAGAGATCTGTTATAGTTGTTGGCTTTCTGATTTAATGGAAAAATACAGGGACATAGTAGAGTTGATGATCTTAGCTTTCTATAACTCCTTGGATCTTCCATTCCCGTTTCAAAATAAGACCTGAGTTTTACCATGCCTTACGTTTCCTCTGACCTGACACACTGACTCTAAAACGGTCCTGATGGGGCAAAATACCTGGTGATCAAGAGAAGGCTACAATGAATTCAGTCTAGCCTAGTTTCTTTCTGATTTGAAACTGAAGACCTTGAAATGATACAATTTCCAGCACTCTGAGAGAGAGTAGTTCTGCCAGGGAACTAGGTGATAATTAACTTCCTATACCACAATGTTTTGAAATCTTAACTTAGTTCAAACAAAGACAGTAAAGTCTATCAATAAAATGAGATTAGACCTTGAAATCAAGCAGAGGTAACAAATTAAAACTTTCAAGTTGCTGAAGCTGATATTGTGTTGCTAATTTTCTCTGAGGAAATGACAAGGTGCAGGATTTAGGAATATTGAAACAGAAAAAGCTATGTAATTGAATTTAAAATCAGTGAGATGTCTTTGCATCGATTTAAAGGTTTTCTTAAATTATCTATAAGTTCACAAAAATAAATTGCTAGTTTCACCAATAAGGTAACTTGTTTTAACTTAACATCACACAATTCATACCCACAAATACTTTTGTTAATGGGAAAAAAAAGAACACTGGTATTTTCTTCATTTAGTAGCCATGTAACAAAAAGGAACTATCATGCCACATACACATATATGTTGTCAGTAAACTAGAGTGTTGCTTCTGTGTAAAGACTGTATAAAATATTTCAACCTTACTCAGTTCTACGAAAAGAAAATAAACACAGGTAGATGTAGAGAAAACAATAAATAAACAAAATCATTTTCTGCAGAAGTAGAATATAAGCCTGAGTTGTGTCATGGGGAAATTCATAAGGGCTAAGCTTAAACAGACATACCTATGAAGTTCAAGAATTTCCCTTGAAGTTGTATTTGTGTTATAAACACATGGTTTTTACAAACAAATAAATGTCATATATTAGGTGGGGATGCTAAGCCCTGCTGGCCTCTGTACTGATGCTCAGCAACAGGCTATGATGTAAGGCTGCCGGGGGAGGGGAAATTGGTAATTTGTGCTGGGGTACATTCAGAGCATATGAACAGCTACGTGTGCAATCAGGAAAGAGCTGAGCACTTCTCAAGAAGGCAGTATACCCTGGCCTTGGCATGCTGGTTGGAGCTCATTGAATTTCAGTTCACGTGAAACTTTCAAGGGTAATAGGAAATGTGGGACTGAGTGAGCGATAGTGCAGAGCCACTGTACTTAGAGGAATTAGCTATTGGTTTTTAGGAAAATTAAGAACTGCTAGGGAGATTTAAGTCATGCAATTGCTGGCTTCAGACCTTTATAGAGAAGTAAACCTCTAATCTATAGTAAAACTTGAGAACTATGACTCACTTCGCTGATAGCCCGTGGAAACATTCTCCTACGTAAAGAAAAGACAAACCCCTTTATGGTGGCCCCGGTTCACAAGACTCTTGTATTCTTAACCATTCTTGAAATTTGCTAAGAGAAAAGATATTACCTGTTCTCATCAAAATTTGAAACCATTTTGTGAGGTAATGGATATATCAAATGATATTGTTTAGTTCAAAATTTGCATGGGTGTGTTTAAAAAAGTCACCTTGTATATATATCACCTTAAATATATTCAATTTTCATCAATTATACTGTAATAAACCTAGAGAAAGAAAACACAAACTCCTAAGTTTAGAATCTAGAAGAGAGACTATTCTTTCTCAAACCCTCCTCCAAGCAGCTTCCCAGCACTCTCTACCATAACACACTGCACACAGGGAGGATGGGTTCATGAAAGATTAGTAATTATCAGAAAAGAATGAGTAAAGAAACTCGGCACTGATGAGGGAGGGAAAGGATAAGGTAGGGAAGGGCATAAAAGACAATTAATGAAGAGTGCACAAGAGAATAATTGTATCCATAAGCAGATTAAAACAACAAATCCTTCTTAATGGAATCCAAAATATTGAAGTAAATATAGCACCTCTGAAATAATATCTAAATGTTAGATGAAGGGTCAGAAAATCTCAAGTATAAAATGCAAGTGGAAATGAATGAAAAAAGAAAATCACCTTAAAATTGTGAGCTGTATTAAAGGAATAAAAAGACAGAAACCACAGGTAGATAAGAAAATTAAGACAAATTGAAAAGAGAAAAGAAAAGAATTAAATCAGAACATAAAACCTAAATAATATTGTTTTTGTTTGAAATTGTTGCCCCTGTTGGAATAAAGACAAGCAAAGAAAATAAAATAATATTCAAAGAAGTTGGGGCTGGAGCGGTGGCTCGGCGGTTATGACATTTGCCTGGCATGCGCAAGTATGCGAGTTCAAACCCCAGCACCACATACACAACGAAGTGTCCGAGGAAGGAAAGTTACATGAGAAATTAAATAAAAATTGATTCTTTCTTTCTCTCTCCTCTCTTTCACTGTCTCCTCTTCCTAAAATAAAAAAATTCAAAGAAATTAAAAAAAATTAAGAAAAGAAAAAAATTAAAAATATGGTGAAATGATATTACAAAGTCTTTAGAAAAAAGGCTTTTAAACCAGTTCAGATAAATAGTAAACATGAAATAGTTCACTAATAAATACACATATAATAATACATACCTATTTGGTATTCATTATAAATACATAAACCAACGCCTTGGCTATCATTGCCAACCAGATATCTAAACCCTATCACTACAAACAATGAGAAACGGAGGTATCAAAGTCAATATTAAAAAAAATGCATTCACTGATAACAGAGGAAAATCCTAAGGACCTGGAATTTAAAAAAGAAACATTAAACAGAACTCAGAACAAGAAACTGAAATAGGGTAGCTGTACTGGAGGAATTAGTGACATAGATTTCAGTGTTCACACAACAGTAGAGAAAGTCTCAGGATCTGCAGAAATGAGACTCCAAGTAATTTGGATAGCCACTGAATTTTATTCTCATTTGAAAAATGAAAAGACTACCTGAGAACTCCAAATAATTAGGTTGGAAATCAATAACAGCGAATCTGCCTAAATCCTCCTTTATTTGAAAAATTAAACAACACAATAAATAACAATTCTCATGAATCTTATATGTCCCCGAATCAAAGAATAATAAAAACTGAACATTCAAATATAATCATATATATAAAGATATCTGTACAAGATTTCAGTGCAGTAGTATTTATTAGAGAAAACTCTTTTAATAACATGAATGTCTACCATTGAAGAAAATGATTTAATGATGTATTGATCATTCAGACAGTGGAACGCTAAACATTAGCATTATTAAAGAAAGCGAAGTTGATTTTTGCTCATAAAGTATTAGGAGACATAAATTAGTTATGGAACAGCATGTGGAATATGTGCTGGTTTTTATTTAGAATACATAACTGAAAATATTATATAATTATAAGAAATTTTGGGCTGGAGCTGTGGCTCAGCGGTTACAGTGTTTGCCCAGCATGCACGAGTATACGAGTTCGAACCCCAGCACCATGTACACAATGAAGTCATGGAGCAATGAAAGCCACATGAAAAACTAAATAAAATTGATTCTCTCTTTCTCTCTCTCACTGTCCCTCTATCTTTAAATAAAAAAATAAAAATAATAAAATTGCTGTCTTCAGATCCTTTTGTTGTTGCAGTGAAAAAGCCAACTAAAGCACTGGCTCATAGAATATATCCTGTGAAAGTGTCCATATCATGTCCTCCACACGTAAATCTATAACAGTGAATTGATTTCCTGAATTTTATATTTCTGGACCAGGCAAAGACCCTGGGTTCCAAGAGGAAGGAAAGGAGAGTCCTAGAAGGAAGATGGTGACTAGGAGCCCCCAAGGTAATACTCAATCTATTTCACCATTTCACTCTGACAAAATTTCATGCTGTGAAATCATCAGATGATTTTCATTTTCAGAGATTTTTCTATAATTTGTATTCAGATAAGAGTCACAAGCTTAACAATGATCGTATCTGTAATATCTGGTCCTACAAGAAAAAAAAAAAGGAATAAGATTCTGGTGCAAATGAAAGGAAAATTCACTTAGATGAAAGCAAAGCTATTAAGACCTCAAATTTAAGAGTTTCAAATTCACTTATACACGATTTGCTTAAAAGCCTGTATAATTTTAGTTTTATTGTAATCATCACCTTCAGACACTGATTATTTTGGAGTAGCAATCACTGAAACCTGCAAAATCAAGATCTGATGAGAATCCTCAAATAAACCACATTCCAGAAGCCCAGTTCTGAAAAGCAAGCGTTTCAATGATAGCAGTCTGAATTCTGCGTTTTTCTTTACTGAGAAATTTTTCTCAACTGAGTCATCTTGTCAATAATGTAAATAAAAGGGGAGAATTCAATACAAATTATAATTGGGTGGGGAGAAATTCTTGGTGTGTTAAAATGACATACAAATAATTTGAAAAGCAAGGTGCAGTGGAAAACATTGTCTGTTATTCTATTTTAGATTGATTATTTCGGTTTTGCTTGTGTAAAGTTGCCATTAAAATTCCACTTCTATAAAAGTCATGATAATAACTACATTAAAAAGGCTGTAAAAGGCCTCATATGGTTCCACATCCATAAATGTTTCTGCTATTGATATTAATATTCTTATTAATGAAGATACTAAGGCCTGTTTGAATGAGATGACTTGCAAAATATATTCTCTCCAAAATATTTAAAAGTATAAACATTGCATAGGAAACAGGATGTATTCCAAGGATTATCCACAACAGTGCTTCATTTTTCTTATGTAGTTTATTTCCTTCTGTGGCTGAGATCTACGTTGAAATGTTTTGAAAAACTTAAAAAATATAGATTTTCCACCAAAGTATTCTATATTAAAAATGAAAATGCTAGGAGTTGAAAAAAAAGGTGAACAGAATGGTGTGGGCTGGCAGGCATTTAGAACAGGTTTCCATTCATATCATAGTTACCATCACAATGCTTATATTTGAGAGAAAATTGTATTAAAATTAATTTAATTTTATATATTTACTTCTAATATGTAAGTAGCTTCATTTTTTTCTACATTTGAATATATGTTTTATTCAACATTTGTGTTACTGTAACCAAAAGACCTGACAAAAATTTTTTTAGACGTAGAAAAGTTTATTGGAGGCTTGGAATTTGAGAGACCTCAGCCCATGGACAGCCGGGTTCATTGCCTTGTGCCTGAGGTGAGGCAGAACTTCATTGTAGAAGGGTGTGCTAGATCAAAGCAGCTCAGATCATGGCAATAGGAAGAAGAACGAGAGGGCTCTGCTCACCAGGGACAAAATGTAAACCAAAGCACTCCCCCAGTGACCCACCTCCTTCAGACCCACCTGCCTACGGTTTACTCACACCGGTGGATCAATCCACTGATTAGGTTACAGCTCTTCTGATCTAATGCTATTATTTCTGAAGTTCTTGAATTTTCTCCCACATGAGCTTTTGGGTAATAGCTCATCTAAACCATAGCAGTATCTGATCAAAGACTGTAAACATCATCTTCCTTGTTAGATAACTAACACCTAGTGTTCTGAACAACTTTCAGTAAGTCTTTTTTCATTCATCTTAATGTGGACTTGGTTCATCTTTTGTTGACTCCTGTAGTAAATCTCTAGGTGTTGGAGCTGTTCAGGTCTTAGTCATGGAGCTCCTGTGCTTTCATTTCTGAGTGTGGGCATTCTCAGGTCTTCAGAGAGCCTTTTTTAATGCTATTAACAAACATTTATATCTCTAGCACAGATTTTATTCTGACCTGTGTGTGTGGCATGCCCAATGACTTACTCTACATCTTTACTATCAAAACCAAAATCTTCACTTTTCCCTGAAAACTTGGTTTCTCCTGTGTGATCTACTCTCTCAAAATTTAAAGCAAAATTAGCTGATATTTCAAGGTAGAAATTTGGAGGCTTCATCCCCTGAGGAAGGATTTCCTCCATGGCCCTTCAGCCTTCACATTTAACTCTTGGCTGAAAATTGTATAGACTTAGTAAATATTGGCTGCCTTCTAAATTACCCAAAATTGTGCACTTTTTTTTGCAGGTTATCAGTTTCTTCACATACAACAGGAACTCTGCAATGTTAATATGTTAATCTTGGAGTAAATACGACACTCTTTCAGTATAACTGTTATTTGCTTTATCAAAAGAAAGGTATTCCATGGAATATTACACAGCAATTAGAAACAATGATATTGCAGCCTTCGAGGGTAAATGGATGGCTATGGAAGAGATCATGATGAGTAAAATCAGCTTAACCCAGAGATCTAAGGGTCGATTGTCTCCACTCATCTGTGGAGGTGGGGACTAGACCCTGGACAATGAGAAAGTTGGTCTAGTAGCATGAGTTAAATCCAG
>PVKS010025478.1:0-29801 GCA_004027875.1 Aplodontia rufa
ATCTTTTCCAAAGTTTTGAGCATAAAGTGGTGTTGAATTTTATCAAATGCCTTCTCTGCATCAATTGAGATGATTATATGGTTTTTGTTTTTAATTCTGTTTATGTGGTGAATTACATTTATTGATTTGCGTATATTGAACCAGCCTTGTTTCCCTGGAATGAAGCCCACTTGATCGTAATGGATTATCTTTTTAATGTTCTTTTGTATACATTTAGCTAAAATTTTATTAAGGATTTTTGCATCAGTGTTCATCAGGGAAATTGGTCTGTAGTTTTCTTTCTTTGACGTGTCTTTTTTGGGCTTTGGAATCAGTGTAATATTTGCTTCATAGAAAGTGTTTGGGAGTGTTCCCTCTCTATCAATTTCCTGGAAGAGCTTGAAGAGGATCGGTGTTAGTTCTTCTGTGAAGGCTTGGTAGAATTCTGCCGTATATCCATCCAGACCTGGACTTTTCTTTTTTGGGAGAGCTTTGATTGCTGCTTCAATTTTGCTTTCTGTGATAGGTTGGTTGAGATTTTCAATGTCCTCCTGTGTTAAAGAGGGGATATCGTGTGTGTCCAAAAACCTGTCCATGTCCTTCAGTTTATCAAATTTGGCAGAGTATAAGTTTTCAAAATAGGTTCTGATAATCTTCTGTATCTTGGATGGGTCTGTGGTGATATCCCCATTTTCGTCTCTGATTTTGTTGATTTGCTTCCTTTCGATCTTCCTTTTGGTGAGTTTGGCAAGGGGTCTGTCAATTTTGTTGACTCTTTCAAAGAACCAACTCTTAGATTTGTTAATAGATTGAATAGCTTTTTTGTTATCAATTTCATTGATTTCAGCTCTGATTTTGTTGATTTCCTGTTTTCTGTTAGATTTAGGGTTGGACTGTTCCTCCTTTTGAAGTTGTTTGAGTTGAAGCATAAGGCTATTAATCTGCTCTCTTTCTAGATTTTTGATGTATGCACTCAGTGCTATAAATTTACCTCTTAAGAAAGCCTTCATACTGTCCCAGAGGTTTTGGTATGTTATTTCCTCATTCTCATTCAATTCCAAAAACTTCATAATCTCTGTTCTCATTTCCTCTTTTACCCATCCTTCGTTTAAGAGGTAATTATTCAATTTCCAAGTATTTGAATAGTTTCTATTGTTTTTCTTGTTGTTGATTGCTAAGATCATAGCATTATGATCTGACAGAATACATGGGATTATATCCACTCTTTTATATTTGCTAAGATTATCCCGGTGAACTAGGATGTGGTCTATTTTAGAAAAGGATCCATGGGCTGAAGAGAAGAACGTAAATTCGGCTGTCTTAGGATGGAACATTCTGTAAATGTCTGTTAAGCCTGATTGATTAATAGAGTAGTTCAGATTGGAGACATTTTTATTTATTTTTTGTTTTGATGATCTGTCTAGAGTTGATAGTGGTATGTTGAAGTCCCCCAGAATTATTGTGTTGAGATCAATGAAGGGATTAATGTCCTTAAGTATTTTTTCCATATATTTGGGGGGGTTGTAATTGGGGGCATAAATGTTGATTATTGTTATATCTTCTTGGTGGACTGTCCTTTTTAGTATGACAAAGTGTCCCTCTTTGTCCTTTCTGAGTAGTTTTAGTTGGAAATTAATTTTGTCCGAAATTAGAATCGCTACACCAGCTTGCTTTTTTGGGCCACAGACCTGGTAGAAGTTTTGCCATCCTTTCACTTTCAGCCTGTGTCTATTTTTGGGTGTCAAATGTGTCTCTTGCAGGCAACATATTGTTGGATTTTGTTTTTTGATCCAGTGGGTCAGTCTGTGTCTTTTAATTGGGGCATTGAGACTGTTCAGATTCAAGGAAAGAATAGATATGGGAGGCTGATTCACAGACTTTTTATCTGTTACAGAATTTTGAGTCATCTTGAAAGTTAGTGTTTGTATAGTATAATTACTGACTCGCGCTTGTTTAAGGATTTATCATATCGTTGGCATTGTCTTCTGAATGGAGAACGTCTTTGAGAATGCTCTGTAGAGTGGGATTAGTGTTCACGTTTCTTGCAAGCTTGAGTTTATCGTTAACGTATTTAATTTCCCCTTCGCATTTGAAACTGAGTTTTGCCAGATATATTGTCTTTGGTTGAAAGTTGTTATTATTTAACACTTGAAAGATATTGTTCCAAGCTCTTCTAGCCTTCATTGTTTGTTCTGAAAAATCCGTAGTGATTCAAATAGGTTTGCCTCTGAATGTGATTTGGGGCTTTCCTCTAGCTGCTTTTAGAATTCTCTCTTTAATTTCTCTGTTATTCAATTTGTAAATGATATGTCTTGGTGAGTTTCTCCTCTGATTAAATCTATTTGGTGTTCTATAAGCATCTTGGATGTGGTATTCCGGATCAATCACCAAATGAGGGAAGTTCTCGCTTACGATTTCACTTAAAAGTTTCCCTTGTTTGCTGTTCAGAATTTTCCTCCAGGCCAATGATTCTCAGATTATTATGCCTTATCTCATCATAATACTTGGAAGTTTTGATTATGTAAAATAAGCTTTTTATCTTGTTTTTCTTCTTTGATTTCTACATTGTTTAGGCGATCCTCACTGTCCGATACTCGCTCTTCAAGCCCTGAAAATCTATTTTCAGTGGAGTTTACTCTGGTGTTGGTGTCTTCCAGTGAAGATTTGAATTGGTTAACAGTGTTTTTCAATCCTGATAGCTCTGCTACATCTTTTTTTAGAATATCTACATCCTTGTACAGCTGATCTTTCATATCCTGGAATTGATCCTTAATATCTCTGTAGAATTTGTCTCTCATCTCTTGAAATTGCTCTTTGATCTCCTTCCTTATTTCCTCTCTCAACTCTTTGATTGCATTACTAATCATAGTGCTGACACAATGTCTTTGGTTTTCATCTAGGGCACCGGCTATGGGTTCCTTAGGTGGAGAGGTCTGGTTTTGAGGAGGGTTATTTCCCCTTTTCATCATTTTCTGAGTCAGAGAACTTGTCTTTTATTTCAGCCTTGTTACTCTACTTGGAGAAATTGGAGCTACTTATGACTTTGCTTCATTGTGAAGAGGAGTTATTTGGTCAGTGTAGACCTAGAGATGCCAGATGGTCCTGTGAGAATTTGAGAGGCTATAGGTGCAAACACTATTCCGTTTCAACTGAAACAGAGGAGCTGATGATTAGCACCAATATTGGCAGCTTTCTTTGAGAGAACTCTCGCTGTGTAGTATGATACCAAGCAAGTAGCCATTTTGAGGAGTTTCAATTTCTTCAAGTAATGGGGTCTCTCTGAAATTGGGGAGAAGGGTTGACTCAGAAGTCAAGGAAGTGAATTGGGGAGGTATAAAAACACACCTGTTATAAAGTATAGGGGAACTAGGGGATGGGGTGGAGTAGGTTATTTTATTAGGACTAAGAGAAACGTAGGACTGGGGAGCGGATAGGGTAAAGATTTGTGGTGAGAATGAGAGAAAGATGCTTAAATTTAGGGATTACCAGAGTACATTGGAGAAAGAAGTTTTAAAAAAATATTGAGACAGGTCTCTTTAAGTTGCTTAGAGCCTCTCTAAGTTGCTAAGACTGTCTTTGAACTTGCGATCCTCTTGCTTCAGCTGCTCAAGCTGCTGGTATTATAGGTGTGCACCACACCTGGCTTCATAGGCCTTTGACAGAAAGAAAATTTAAGTGATATCTGGCATTGAATATATAAAGTTCAGATAGGGAGAAAAGTGTAAAACCCCAACTTCTCATAAATAGGAAAGTCATGCTTAATTCATAGTGACCATAGTGATTTGTGATTTTGTTTTTGTTGTTGTTTGTTTGTTTGGTTGGTTCATGAACCTCCTCTCTTATTGATGAAAGTATGAATGCACACAGGACAAGAAACTTCAATCCACAGGCTTGAGGTTTGCAGAGCATACTGGAGAGATGCTGAATCTTCTTAGAAACTGAAAAGTCTTCTCTGATTGAATTTTGAGCCCTCAATCACCAGAGTTGGAAAAAGTTAGCCAAAACTGAAATAAATTCTGACACAAGAAAGAAATAACGCAATTGTGGATTAGCATGGGATAGGAATAGTATAGACTGCATGAAAGCAATAATTGGACAAAATAACAGTCATCGCTTTGATGTATTAAATGCTTTCTGTTATGTGTATTATCTTATTTAATTATGGTAGTTCTGCTGTGGCTTCTGAAATCTGACTCCAGGGTTTTGGTATTTTATCATTTACCAGTGAAACAATCCTGGGGAAACTACTAAAATTCCTGTCTTATAATTTCCATCTTTAAAGTGGTGATCATCACATTATCTTTTTCACAAGGCTTATAGAAATTTTATGAGCTAATTGCTATCAACCATTTCCTAATTCTTGGGAAGGTTAGTACATACTAGCAAATATTTTTAGTATTACTAGTAGGTAGGTACTGTCATTATCATTTCTGTGTCACTGAAGAGGAAACCGAGGTCAGCAATGATCTGTAACAGACTCATCCCATCAACCTCATTTACCCTAGTGATTACCATAGTTCATTACTGAGGAGGAACTGGAAACCAGTGTCATATTTTTCAGCCTAGTTTTAATGTCCTTGGTCTCTTTCTAAATTGTTTTTGTCTGAGTCATCACTTATATTTATATTTTTGTGCATCACACCAGGCTTATGTGAATTCCCTCCTTGGATCAGGGGCACTTAAAATATGTCTCAACAGAACTGTTAACAAGAGGTACAGAACCTGAAGATGCTTTCTACTGATTTAGGAGTAGTTCTCCTATTTCTGAGACCTGCTGCTGAAGTCATTCTTCACAGGTTGAAACTCCCCCTGATCTGTCCTCTGTCCAGCCTACACAGAAACAGAAGTGAGAGAAAGAGAGAGAGAGAGAGAGAGAGAGAGAGAGTGAAAGCAACCAAAGCACAAATGTTTGGAGATTATCTTTTGGGTCAGAAGTAAGCATTTTTTTTCTTTATTCTTTAGCAAAATGAGATTAACATTCCAAACATATTTTAAGTGCACAAGACAGTATTGTTAATTCTAGGCACAGTGATGTACAGCAGATCTCTAGAACACATTCATCACACTCATTGGGTAACTCTGCAAGCCCCCTTCCCTTCAGCCCCTAGCCACCTCCACTCTTTTTTCTCCTCTTCTGAGTTTGACCATGTCTTGCTTCTGCATCTGGTGATTTCACTTAATAAAACCTCCTCCAGGTTCATCCCCATTGTTGCTTATGGTAGGATTTCCTCCTTTTTAAAGGCTGAGTAATGTTTCTCATAGTTTGCAGCTTCCTGTAATCTATCCTCTATCGAGCCTACAAGGCAGGAGCAAGAGATTGAGAATGAAAATGAGAGAGAAAGAGATAGACAAACAGAAAGGTGGTTAGGAGAGAGAGAGGGAGAGAAAGGCAGGGGAGAGCTCTGAAACAGAAGCACTCTGTAGTTCTGTTTTGTAAGTAAGAAGTGAATAATTTATATACTTTTAACTAAAATAGGAAAACCACCCAAAAAGCCATAGAAGGTTCCTAATTATTTGCTGACCAGTGTTTGTTCTTTCATGGAGTATGTTTATCAGTCCACCTCCAAGAAAGCTCTTTTAAATTTCACTTCGAATTATATGCAACCTTCAGCCAGAGGTGAAGGTCATTTGACTAGCCTAGGCAGCCCTTTCATGTTATAGTTAGGAATAATGAATTCTTCTGCTCTATTGTACAGCAGGGCAATATTTCATATAATAATAATTCATTGTATGTCGCAAAATAGAAGAGGTGATTTTGAATGTACACAGTATAAAAATGACAAAAATTTAAGGTAAAGGATATGATAATTACCCTGATTTTCAAGTGTACACAATGCATACTTAAGTCAAAATATCACATTGTACCCCATAAATGTGTTCCATTATTATGTGCCCAAAATATAAAAATAATAAAGACAATATATTCTTAGAAACTTCCAATGTTCATTGATTGAATGATTGATAGGTATGTGCTTTCAATACACATTTGTGGAGCACTTGCTATGTATACCTTAGCAAGGATATTGATGGTCTCATAACTTGTAGTATTGATGGACTGATGTATGGAGGTTGAATTTTATTTAGTCCACTACAGTCATGATGTCCTTTCTGTTTGCCCCTCAATATTTTTGCTTTTCTGTGTCTCTGGTCCTCAATTCCACAAGAGGCTCAGTTCATGAACTTCATCATTTAGATCCTTTTCCTTGTAGCCTCTTGATGTATGTGGCCAACAAGTTATCAAAAAGGAGGAAAGAGATGTTGAAGTATTTATACCCTAAACTCCCTGCCTATTGTTTTGAGAATTGTAACAGTTCTTCAATTTTCAGCCTTACCAGGCTGCCTTTCTCCCACAGCAACTTCTTGCTGCATAGAAAAGAGTTATTTCTATATAAATGTAATAAAATAATTTTATACAAAGTTATACTGATTTAAATTTCATTATATCAAGTATAAATTTACCCAGATTGCAATCAGAAGAATGTTCATTGGTATGTAATTCAATGGACATATATGAATATTTTTATTTTTTAATATACAAGAATCAGAATATACTTTCATTTCCGGTTTCCAAATCTTCAGTATACAATGGCATGTCCTTCAAGACTTACATATCACTTACTTCTTAAAGAACAAGAGAGAGCAGGAGTCGCACATTTCCTATCATTTTCTCTAGCCAAGCATTACTTTTGGTGATATGTATTACTGCTAGTGTCTATCACTGAGCTACATTCTGAACACTTTATCTTATTTTGAGACTGGGTTTTGCTAAATTGCCAAGGCTGTCCTTGAACTTGTGATTCTTCTGCTTCAGTCCCCTGGGTAGAAGGGACTAGAGGCATGCTTTATATTTTCTGTTTTAATTAATTTTCATAAATATTTATTAAACTTATATTATAATTTCTCCTGTTTTAAGGTGGAAACTAAAATTTAAAGGTACCAATTAACTTGCTAAATATCAGAGAGGTAGATCTGTTATTAAAACTTGCTGTCTGACTTCAAAGTTTATGTTCCTTCAAAACTGTGTTCTTTGGAACCATACTTTTCCAGTTCTTCTGAGTGGTAATTGCCGGCTGAGTCTATAAGCACCTTGATTTTAGGGAACAGTCCAATTCACTTCTCCATCCCTAGCATCTAGCTGGACGAAGGATGGGCTAAGTGTTGGAATGAGTGTATAGGGTGCATGAAGCCACTTACCATTCCAGGAAACATCCGTTCTCACTAGAGACATTTTGGAGCATTCCCACTGCCAAGTCCACTGTCTGCCAAGCAAATATGTGTGGCTGTTTCCAATGACACATTTCAGTTGTGTAAACAAGCCCTGGATTTATAAAAATGCCTGAGATATGAAAGAAAACCCTCCAGAATTTGCTGTTGGGCTTTTATTTTGGACAGAATGAGTAAATTCTATTCCATGGAATATCTTGGATAACTGATTGGATCTTGTGTTAGGGAAACTTCTTTATGTCCACTGTCAGATTTACATTGGGTTGATTTATTTTCATTTGAGGGATAAAACAGTTGTTACTTCTCCCCTCATTTGAACTTTAATTTTTTTGAGAGATAAATGCTTTTTACTCAAAGAGCTACGTAATGTGCATGCTCATGTACTTATTGAGAATCAATCACTGATCATGGGTATGAAGAATATAAAGTCATAAAGTTGAACTAGTCATGCTCCATGGTTCACGACAGTCTACCTTCTTTGGCCTCTGCTCCTTTATCTTATTATTTAGCTATGTTTCCCCTTCATGTTAATCCCTAATCCTGGCTCATTTCCTTTGTTGCAAGGACATTAGCTCTAATATATTTAGGCATATATTTCCTTGAAAACGATAATTATTTTTATAAGTAAGCTTTAAACTTATGTAAGTGGTAAGCTATAGATCTCATTCTTTTCATAGAGCTTTCACTCATCAGTTTGCTGAAGGGAACTATGCATGTGCTGTATTTAATTCTACTGAATTGCTTCAGAACACAGCACAGACTTTCTTCTTTTTTTTTTTTCTTAAAGTAACAACTGTACTGATATATGCCACAAATTTGATGCTTTAAAATGCTTTTAAAACCAAGTAGTTTTTATTATATTTATAATTTTGTGTGACCTTATCACTATCTAAATCTGTAATCTGAAGGAAGCATATTGTTAGCAAGTTTCCTTTTTCCCTCTTCTCAACCCCTGGCAATCACAAATTCACTTTTTGTCTCCATGTTATAAGGTCTGTCAGAACTTTATTTTTTTATAGCTGGATAATATTCAGATCCATGGACATATCACAGTTTGGATATATATTCCTCAGTTGATGGATTTTTTTTTGTAGTTTTAACAATGCTTCTATAAACATTTGTGTATGAGCTTTTGTTATGGATAGCATTTTAGTTCTTTTGGCCATATACATAAGATTGGAGTTGCTGAATCATATGGTAACTTTATGGATAGTTTCAAGAACCAAGTCAACCACAATACAATAATATTTGGTGACTTTAACATGCCTGGATAGATTATCTAAACAAAAACTAAGTAAAGACACTACAGAACTAAAGCATATAATTAGTAGTTTGGACTTAACAGGCATTTTTAGAATAACTTCATCCATCAATACCTGAATTCAATTACTTCTCAGTGGCACGTGGAACATTCTGTAAAGTAAATCATATTCTAAGGCACAAAGCAAATCTCAGCAAATACAAACAAAATGGAGATAATATCTTACATTCTTTCAGACCACAATGGGATGAAACTAGAAAATTACCAATAAGATTAAAAAATAGGATCCCCTCTAAAACCTAGAGATTAAATAATACACTCTTGAATAGTGAATGGACAACAGAAGAAATCAGGGAAAAATTATTGTATAGAAATAAATGAGAACAAAAATACAAAATCTGTGGGGCAGTTATAAGAGGGAAGTTCATAGCTTTAAGCTTGTTCATTAAAAAAATGGTGAAAAAAATGGTGACCCATGGCAGAGCTGAATGAAAAATCTCTCTGTGAATGTGGGACACCGACAGTGGGAGAAGTGCCTTACCGTGAGGAGGGTAAACAGCAAAAGTAAGGAAGCTTAGTGTCATGGAGCTGTGGACAAGCTGAAAGCACAGGAAATCCCAAATAATCATTTTCCAGTGCCAGCTACCCAGCCAGAGGTGGGATGGGGATTTTCCCTGGAGGGGAGGAAACTGCACACACTTAAATAAACTCAGACACAGTGGTGAATGCTCAGCGAAGGCTAGGCGCTGGACTCTGGTGCTCCAGAGCTGCAACAGTGGCAGGAACCGAGGGACAGCTTTAATACACACAAATTGGAGTCCCTGAATCTGATTGTGTGAAGAACCAATGTTTTGACTGCCCAGGGGGCTGTGTAGGCCTGTTGGACCCTCCCTACTGGTCCAGAAACTCATGTTTAGATTCTTCCTGTCCACACCATTACATGCCTAATCTGTGGTTGGAGTCAGTGACCAGTACTTTGCTCAATAGGACCTAAACAGCCTGGGGTGGGGGGGATATTCGGCCTGCAGGGCCAAAAGATACTGCCTGAAATGCTCAGGCAGGAAAGAGGCTAGCGTCAGCCTAAGGGACCTATGAAAAGAAGGGCAGCCCGGTTACAGTGCTTTCCTCTTCTTTCAGATCTTGAATTCTGTGAACAGAAGTGGTCCCATAGGTCCTGGGCACTCCAACTGGGACTGGGCTTCCTCACCCCCTAGTGGTTGCATTTGAGATGACCACAAACACTGGTCTACCGGGGCTGGTGTCTCCTTCATGCCTGCTTCCCCTTGTTGGGTTTGTGATTGCCCCACACATCACGTCTTGGGGCAAGTGGGGACCTCAAGACACCGAAGAGTGGCATGATAATGGTCCCAGGTGAGCTCAGTTCAGGCTGGCCACTCTCTTTGGAACAGCAAGAGTCCCTTACAGCTCCACCAGGATCCACAAGATTCCCAGTGGCTCCTGGGTCCCTGGCTGAAGTGAGACAAGAGTTTGGGCAGATACTAACTTGCCCAAGAGTGCAACTCAGGTGGCCCTAAAGTCTGTTCTCACAGGAAGGAGGTAAGGTGAATGTTTGTAACCATGCTACAGGAAAAAATTACTGAGTCCTCCTGGTAATCTGTCAGCTCAGAACACCAAAATTTATTCCCTCTAACAAACTCAACATTGAAGTGACTCCACCTAGAAGTCAGTTATGAACACATACCCCCACAGTATATTTTGACCTCGATGGTAATAATGCATAACCTTCCCAACTTATGTTTTTCTTTGTTTGTTGTTTTTCTTGGAATTGGTGTTCCTTGGTATATTTTTTTTGTTTGTGTGGTTGTTTTTTACAGTCACTGTGCTTTTTTGTGTTTGTCTGCTGTGTCCACATTGCTGGGGTTCAACCTGTGGCGGTCTGCAATATTGCAAACAAGTCCTCAGTCTCTTTGGGCTGAAAAGACCCCCGGTCTCTACTATTCCCTCCTTCCCTTTACTCTGTCAATTCCTAAACTGTATTCTGATCTCTCTCATCCTCCCTCAAAGTCATTACCCCACACTCATCCCATTTCTACCTTTTCCTAATTTTCAGCAGAATAGCTTACATCATCTCTACAACCTTGTATCTATATATCCTGTTCACAAGTTCCACACTACCTTCCTACCTCATTCCCTTTGCTCTTTAGACTTTTTCCCCCCCTCACCTACAGAGGTCTTAATAAGCACTTTGAAGTGAATGCTGTAGTTTTCAAGTACAATGTTTGCTTGCTAACCAAGTATAGTGTGAGAGCTCTCATGGAAGAAAACTGCTAATCCAATTGTTTCTATATATGCTAATCAACACTGTAACAGCTACAGTCAACAGTGTCTGTTGTATGCATTGGCGGCACTTATTGATTTCTATCCCCTATCCCCGGAGGTATTGGAAAACCTAAAGGTCCACAATACTTCACAGATTGGGATGCCAGCCATTGAACTGTGCTACCCAAATTGTATCCCAGCCCAACTAAGCAAAGAGATAAGAAGCTCCAATACCATCAACAAAGCCCCCAAGAGAATTATTCAGTGGTTGACCACAAGCCACACTCCCTGTAACTGAAAATGAGGAAAAAGGAAAATAATCTTTCACCTCAATCCCACAGCTCACTATTCAAGGAGTACATGGTCGAGGTCCTATGTGAAAACCTAGAAAAATGTATCAAAAATATGATTAGTAATTCAATCAAAGAATTAAAGGAGACTTAAGAAAAGAGATAAGACAGAAATTTCAGGAGATGAAAGACCAAGATGTAGCAGAACTCTTAGAATTGAAAAATACTGTCAACTAAATAAAAAGCTCATTGGAAGATATTAATACCAGAGTAAACTCAGTAGAAAATAGAACCTCAGCTCTCAAAGAACAAACATCAGACAACAAAGACAGGCTGAGTAATGTTGAGTTCAAGGGGGACAGACAGGAAAAGAAACTTATTGTTCATAATCAGAAATTCCAAGTAGTATTTGATAAGATGAGAAGAAATAACATGAGAGTAATTGGTATTGAAGAAAACATTGAAAAACAAACAAGGGGCATTAAGAACATTAAGTGAAATTGTCAAAGAGAAATTACCCCATATTAGAATTGATCCAGAAAATCAAATTCAAGATGCCTATAGGACACCAAACAGACCTAACCAAATGAGAAATTCTCCAGGACACATCATATATAAAATGAATAACAGAGAAATCAAGGAAAGAATCCTAAAAGCAGCAAGGGAAAAACACAAAATCACATTCAGAAGAAGACCAATAAGGATTACTATGGATTTCTCAGATCAGACAATAAAGGCCAAGAGAACATGGAATGATATTTTTCAAATTTTGGAAGAAAACAATTTTTAGCCAAAAATACTATACCCGGCAAAACTCAGCTTTAATCGTGATGGGGAAATTAAATATTTCAATTATAAATTCAAGCTAGTAAGGTATATGAACACAAAGCCTGCTCTACAGAAAATTATCAAGGACATATTTCATTCGGGGGAAAAAACAAACAACTTCCAAAATACATAAAGAGAAGAAAGTCAATAATCACATAACACACTAAAAGGTATCAAAGGTAGTGCAAAACACAGTCATAGTCAGAATATCAGGGACCCAGATTCCATTATCCAGTCTAACTTTGAATGTGAATGGACTCCATGCCCCCATGAAAAGACACAGATTGGCTTAGTGGATCAAAAAAGAAAATCCAACAGGAAATTGAATAATACCCTCATAAACAAATAATGGATAAAAGAGGTAATGAGAACAGAAATCAAGAAATTAGTGGAAATGAATGAGAATAAGGAAACGATGTATCAAAATCTCTGGGATAGTATGAAAGCATTGTTTAGAGGTAAATTTATATCACTGAGTGCCTTCATCAAAAATGAAGAAAGAGCCCAACTAATACTCCAACTCAAATCCCTAGAAAAACATGAACAATCCAGTGAAATTGAGAACAAAGAAATAATACAAATTATCAACAAAACAGAGTTCGTTCTTTGAAAAAATAAGTAAGACAAACAGACTCCTTGCCAACCTCACCAAAATGAAGAATGAAGTGAAGCAAATCAATAAAATTAAAGGCAAAGATAGAGATATCATCACTGACTCAACCAAAATTCACAAGATTATCAGAACTTATTATGAAAAGATATACTTTGCCAAGTTTGATAATCTGGAAGAAATGGACAAATATCTTGCCACATAAGACATTCCCAAATTAACATGAGAGGACATTGAAATTCTAAACCAACCTAACTTAGATAGAGAAAGCAAAACAGCAATCAAAGGCCTTCCAAAAAAGAAAAGCCCAGGACTTGTTGGAGTCATAGCAGAATTCCACCAGACCTTTACAGAAGAATTAATACCAATCATCTGCAAGCTTTTCCATGAAATTGAAAGGGTTTGGAACCTACCCAAACAATTTTTATGAAGCAAATACAACCCTGATGCCAAAACCCAACAAAGACACATCAAGATGGGCTGGAGTGGTGGCTCAGCACTTACGGCACTTGCCTGGCATGCGCAAATACATGGGTTCAAACTGCAGCACTCATGTACACAAATAAGTGTGAGAACAATGAAAGCCATGTGAAAAACTAAAAAAAAAAAAAGACTGATTCTCTCTCTCTCTCTCTCTCTCTCACTGTCCTTCTCTCTTTAAAGAAAATAAAAAGACACATCAAGAGAAGAAAACTATTTTACCTGATGCACATAGATGCAAAAATCCTTAATAAAATTCTA
The DNA here is from genome assembly GCA_004027875.1 of Aplodontia rufa. NCBI lineage: Eukaryota > Metazoa > Chordata > Mammalia > Rodentia > Aplodontiidae > Aplodontia > Aplodontia rufa. The sequence continues at coordinate 13,214 of PVKS010025478.1, forward strand.
GCTATCTGGATCCAAAAATATATCAAAAAGATCATCATGATCAAGTGATCTTCATTCCAGGATTGCAGGGCTGGTTCGACATACACAAATCAATAAATGTGATTCACCACTTAAATAGAATTAGAAATGAAAATCATATAATCATCTCAATTTATGCAGCAAAGGCCTTTAATAAAATTCAGCACCCATTTGTGCTCAAAACTGTGGAGAAGATAGAGATCAAAGGAAGATACTTTAATTTTGTAAGTATCATTTATGACAGAAACATAGCGAACGTTATGCTTAATGGAGAAAGACTGAAAGCATTTCCACTGAATTTAGGAAGAAGATCAGGATGTACATTTTCATCCTCTTATTCAATACAGTCCTTGAAAACCTAGCCAGAGCTATCAGACAAGAGAAGGAAATCAAAGGAATTTGAAAAGGAAAAGAGGAAGTCAAGATTTCTCTATTTGCTGATGTGATGAACCTATACCTAGAAGACTCAATAAGCTCTACCAGTAGACTTTTAGAGCTTATAAACAATTTCAGCAAAGTGGCTGTTTATAAGATCAACACTCATAAATCATTAGCTTACCTATACTCCAGCAACAATTCCACTGAAGAAGAAATCATTAAGTCTGTCCCATTCACAATTGCCTCAAAAAGAATGAAATACTTGGATATCAATCTAACAAAGGATATTAAGGATCTCTACAAAGAAAAGTATCAAACATTAAAAAAAGAAATAGCGGAAGACCTGAGTAGATGGAAAAATATTCCATATTCTTGGTTAGGCAGAATCAGTATAATTAAAATTGCCATTCTGTCAAAAGCCCTGTACAGATTCAGTGCAATCCCCATCAAGATACCAATGTCATTCTTTAGGGATTTAGAAAAAAAATTCTCAAATAGGGAATAACAGAAGACCCAGAATAGCCGAAACATTACTAAGCAAGAAACAGGAAGCAGGGGGTGTCACAATTCCTGACATGAAATTATACTATAAGGCTATAGTAATAAAAACAGCATGGTATTGGTATCAAAACAGAAACGAAGATCAATGGAACAGAAAAGAAGAGGAACCCTCAAATCTTTAACCATCTGGTATTTGATAAATAGGGCAAAAGCATAGTGTAGAAGAAGGAAAGCCTGTTCAACAAATGGTGCTGGACCCACTGGACAACCATATGCAGATAACTGAAATTGGATTCTTACCTCTCACCCTGCACAAGAATCAAATCAAATGGTTCAAGGATCTGGAAATTATACCAGCAACTATACAATTGCTTGAAGAAAAAAATTGGAGCAACACTACAGGAGGTAGGGATCGGCACTGCCTTCCTTAACAGAATCCCCATAGAGCAAGAATTAAAGCTAAGAATAAGTGAATGGGATGCCATTAAACTAAAAAGCTTCTGCACTGCTAAAAAATTAGTCAAGAGTGTCAAGTGAGAACCTACAGAATGGGAGAAAATCTTTGCTTGCTACACCTCGGACAGAGGGCTAACATGCAGAATATAAAAAACTCAAAAAAACGAACACCAAAATCACAAATAATTCAATCAACAAATGGGCTAGGGAGCTAATTTGAAATTTCTCAATGGAGGAAGTCCAAAAATCTCATAAATATATGAGAAAATGCTCTACATCACTAGCAATCAGAGAAATGCAAATCAAAAGTTCACTGAGATTCCACCTCATTCCAGTCAGAGTGGCAAAATTGAAGAATATGAACAATGACAGATGCTGGAGGAGTAGTGGGAATAAAGAAACACTCTCACATTGTTGGTGGGATGCAAGCTTGTACAGCCACTCTGAAAAGCAATGCAGAGACTCCCGAAAAAACTCAGCTATCCCACTCCTGGACATTTTCCCAAGGGAGCTAGAATTGGCATATTATAGAGATAGAGCTTCATCAATGTTTATAGCAGCTCAATATCCTATAGCTAAACTATGGAACTGACCCAGATGCCCTTCACTGGAAGAATGGATTAAAAAACTGGGGTACATATATACAATGGAATTCTGCTCTGTTATTTGAGAGAATGATGTTATGGCATTTGCAGCCAAATGGATGGAGATGGAAAAAATTATGCTCAGTCAAATATTCCAAACTCAGAGATTCAAGTGCCAAATATTTTCTCTCATATGTGGAAGCTAGAATATAATCAGAAACAGACTGAAAGTTGGCTAAGCTAATAATAGCCTCAACATGGGTGAATTTTTATATGAGCAGGGGGTACCTTGCCTATGACTCTAGGTTATGCATGGAGGGGTCCAAGAGGGAGGGTGGAAATGGGAGGGATATCAAGGCAGCTGAAGGGAGGGAGTAGGGAGTTTCCGTTCTCGACTTCCGTGAGAAGCCCAACTAACATGGGGATAAAGTAGTGGAAACATGGGGGGAACTCAAAAGGGGGAGCTCATGAACTGGCATCAGCCTTGGCTTGCTCTGTCATTATGCAAGTGTTTATGAATATGTGGCAACAATTCCCTCCTATATGTAAGACTATGTTAAATGAATAAAAAAAATTAGAAAGACACAAAATTATTTAACACTTTGTCTCAAGGTCCTAGGTAAAGAAAAACAAAACAACACCAAAATCAGTGGAAGACAGGACATAATTAAAATCAGTGCTGAAATGAATGACATTTAAATCGTGAAAACAATACAGAAATCAATGAAACAAAAATTGGTTTTTCAAAAGGATAAACAAAATCTATAAATCATTAGACAAATCAATGAAAAGAGAAAAAATTTCATATTATTGAAACCTGGGATGAGGAAGGAAACATCACAACAGACACTTCTGGAATCCAAAGGATCATCAGAAACTATTTTGAAAATTTATACTTCAAAAAGCTAGAAAACCTTCAAGATATGGACAAATTACTAGTGACATACAAAGCACACAAATTAAACCAGAGGAAATAGAAAGCTTAAAAGAGCATATTTTAGTAATGAAATTGAAGCAGCCATCAAAAATCTTCCAACAAAGAAAAACCCAGGCCTGGCTAGATTCTCCAGTGAGTTCTACCAGACCTTTACAGAAGAACTACTATTACTCCTTCTCAAATTATTCCATGGAATAGAAAAGATGAGAACTCTGCCAAACTCTTTCTACAAAGTCAGTAACACTCTGATACAAAAACCAGACAAAGACAAATCAAGAATAGAAAACTTCAGACCAATATCCTTGATGATCATAAATGGAAAAGTTATTAGTGAAATACTGGCAAATCAGAACTGGAGTGGTGGCTCAGTATTTGGAGTGCTTGCCTGGCGTGGACAAGGATCTGGGTTCAAACCCGAGCAACCACATACTGAAATAAGTGTCAGGGAAACAAAGGCCAGATGAAAAAAATAAATAAAAAACTGATTCTTTCTCTTTCTCTCTTAAAAAAAGAAAAAATAAATACTGGCAAAATGCTTACAAAAATAAACATATATTAGAAAAATAGTACTCCGTGATCAAATAGGATTCATCGCAGGGATGCAAAGTTGGTTCAATACATGTAAATCAATAAGTGGAATTCACCACAAAAATAGGCTTAAATACAAGAATCACATGATTATTTCAATAGACATAGATAAAGCATTTTAAAGGTACAACATCCATTCATGGTTAAAACACTAGAAAAGATAGGACTAGAAGGAATTGACTTCAACATAGTAAAGGTCATTTATGACAAACCTAAGACCAACACTATCCTGAGTGGAAAGTAATTGAAAGCATTTCCTCTAAAATCAGGAACTAGACAAGGATGTCCACTCTTACCATTCCTACTCAACATAGTCCTTGAAACTCTAGTCAGAGCAATTAGGCAATGAGGCAAGAGAAGGAAATGAAAGGGATAAGAATAGGCAAACAAAAGCTCAAACCATTGCTCTTTTTGGATGGCATGATTATATACTTATAAGATCAAAAAATCTCCACCAGAAGACTTTTAAAGCTCATAAATCAATTCAGAAAGATAGCAGGGTACTAAAATCAACATTCACAGATCATTAATTTCCCTTTATTCCAACGATGAACCTGCTGAGAAAGAAATTAGGAAAAGGACCCTATTCAAGATAGTTTAAAAAAAAATACTTGGAAAGTAACCTAACAAAAGATGTGAAGCACCTCTACAATGAAAATTGTACAACACTAAAGAAATAAATTGAAGAAGAGTTTAGAAGGTGGAAAGATTTCCCATGTACATGGATAAGCAGAATTGGCATTATAAAAATTGCCACATTACCAAAAGCACTACACTGATTCAATGCAATACCCATAAAAATTCCAATGACACTCTTCACAGAACTATAATAGTCATGAAACTCATTTGCAAAAACAAAAGTGAGACCTAGAGTAGCCAAAGCAATTCTTAGCAAGGAAAGCAAAGCTGGAGGCATCACAGTACTGGATTTCAAATTATACTACAGAGCTATAGTAACAAAAACAGCATGGTATGCTACCAGAACAGATAGGAAGATCAATGAAATAGAATAGAAGCCACTGGGACAAAACCACATAATACAGTTACCTCATACTCAACCAAGGAACCAAAAATACAATTAGGAGAAAAGATAGTGTATTCAACAAATGGTGCTTGGAAAACTGGAAATCCAAATGTACTAGAATGAAACTCAACTCACAGTGGATCAAGGACCTAGGAATTAGGCCAGAAACCCTGCACCTACTAGAAGAAAAAATGGGCCTTACAGTCCAAAAGATTGTATCAGGAACTGAATTCCTAAACAAGGCCCCCAAAGTGCAAGAAATAAAAGGAAAAAAAATCAATAAATGGGATGGTATCAAATTGAAAAGCATCCTCACAGCAAAGAAAACAAGAGTGTGAAGAAAGAACCTATAGAATGGGAAAAAAATCTTTGCCTCCTATACCTTAGACAGGGTATTAATATCCAGAATACAAAAACAACTAAAAAAAACTTCACACACACACACACACACACACACACACAATCCAATCAATAAATGGACAAAATAGTTAAACAAACATTTCTAAAATGAAGAAGTACAAATGATCAACAAATATTTGAAAAAAACTTCATCTCTAGCAATTAGAAAATTAAAATTAAAATTACACTGACATTTCACCTCACTCCCATTAGAATGACAATAATCAAGAATGTGAAATACATAAATGTGGGCAAAGATGAGGGGAAAAATGTTCACTTACACATCGTTAGTGGGACTGCAAACTGGTACAACCACAATAGGAAGCAGTATGGAGACTCCTTAAAAAACCAGGAATGGATCTTCCATTTGACCCAGCTATCCCTCTCTTTGGTATATACCCAAAGACCTAAGGTCAACATACTACAGTGATGCAGCCACATCAATGTTCATAGCAGCACAATTCACAATACCTAAGCTATGGAACCAACCAAGGTACCTTCCAATGAATGAATGGATAAACAAAATGTGTCATATACACACAAAGGATTATTACTCAGCCATAAGGAAGAATGACATTATGTGATTTGTTGACAAAATGTTGGAACTGGAGTATATCTTTCTAAATGAAATGAGCTAGTTTCAAAAAACCAAAGGCTAAAAGTTTTCTCCAATATGTAGAAGGTCACCCCAAATAAGGTAAAGAACAGAGGAATTGACAAAGGGGAAGGAAATGTAGGAAGGCAGAATGAAAACGGGAGTCTGTGGGAGGAATCAGACTTAATTTTCTTATGTTCACATATGGACACAACATAGTGAATCTCATCCACATGTATATCAATGAGACACTAAATTAAAAAAAGCTGTTAGTAAATAACAGAAAGACTCATATCAAAGATGGAGTAAAATGGGGTTGTGGTGGTAGGGGAAATACTGGGGACTGAATTAGAAAAAGTTATATTGTATGCTTCTTTTATAAAAGGTCAATAATTATCCTATTGTCAAATATATCTAAAAAGAACGGGGGCTGGGATGAAAGGAGGGAAAGGGGAAAGACTGGGAACTGAGTTAAAGCAAGTCATACTCCAAGCTTTTGTAAGTATGTCATTGTATATCTGACTGTCATGCATATTAAAAATATACCCTTCCATATCCCTCTTTAATTTTTTTTTTTTAAATTTTGAGACAGGGTCTCATTAAGTTGCTCAGAGCCTCACTAAGTTGCTGAGGCTAGGCTTGAATTTGAGATCCTCCTGCCTCAGGCTTCCAAGTTGCTTTGATTACAGGCATGCACCATCATGCCTGAAAGAGATTGGGAATTCTGTTGGGGTAAATGGTTAGGGAAAAATTTCTGTGTGGAGAGAGGGTAGAAAGAACCTTCTAGAAGGGAGAAGTTTTGAACTTGAACCACTATGTTTCCCCAATAATTAGAAAATAATTTAACCTCAAAGGATTTGTGAGAATGTTGTGAGTATTGAAAATCAGGAGAACAGTGTTTTCATATTATCATAGCACAGAATAGAAACAGTGCATATTGGAGAGGAGTTTCAAGTGAAGCAGACTGTGCTCAACTCAGAAATCACAGGTGTCTGTGCACAGCCATAGGGAAGGGAATCAAATTTACACATCTTGCAAAGAGATTACAGGAGCTGGATTTTACCTCTTTTTTGTTGGGGAAAAAAGGAGGGCCTCTGACTAAAAAAAAAGTGTGTGTGTGTGTGTGTGTGTGTATGTGTGTGTGTGTATGTGTGTGTGTGTGTAAAGCCACTGAGCATTAATCCATGCTATTCAGAAGGGTTTGTTTGCTCAGGTTGCTTCCTGACAGGAGGACACTTAGGAATAGTGAAGAGAACTTGCAATTACGAGCTTAGACAAATAGTGGGAATTTTTTAAGGACAGAGGCTGCATCCCAGTACCAAGTGCATGCTTGGGAAAGAATAGAGGTGTCCAATAATAATAAAAAAAATAATTAATTATATAAATAAAAATACCCTTATTATTTTAAAATATTCATGCATAATATATTTAGAATATAGCTGTTTCTAATATCTCAAGTCACAAAATAGAAAAAATCAATTTTACAAGTACAGCAAAATGGAGCCCAGAGCTTGAAAGAGGTTCTGGGACGTTACTGAGAAATTAGGGTCATAAATTGAAACACATCCTGGGAAAAGCCCAGTTGTTGACAAAAATGTTTTGCTGTCTTCAAAGTAGGGGTGTCTGAGGCATGCACAGGATGTAGGAAAATTAAAGGCAAAACAACACAAAACCCCAAACTTCAAACACAAACTGCTCCATCCAGTGAGAGTAACGCTTAAGTGAATTTATTCTTTATTTAGTTTCCATTAGAAGAGATGGCTCCAACCAGATTAGAGGAAGGTATCTAGTTAAAGAAGAACAACGGGAAATTAATAAATGGATGGAAAATTTGAAAAGATGGTGTAGGAGATCAAGTGCCAACTATGACTGACAGGGATTAGTTTTGGGGTGACTGTATTTCAGGTAGCCCCTCAAGAACCCTATTTAGGATCCTGCACACACAGCTCTTTTTAGGTCTATGAGGATTCCTACAAGAAGACACTCAATTTTCACCATAGGAATATATCAAAAGAATTAAAATAACTCTTAAACAGAAATAAAGTGGTATGTCCCACATCGGAATGGACACAATGATAAACATCCCTGCTGTCATAAGCTTATATAGGAGAAAAAGATAAAAAGAGTGGAAAATGAAAGTTATTACAAAATGATACACACTATTGAGGTTAATAAAGAAAGAAGGGTAGGGAGTGCTGAGTAATGGTGGATTTTCAATTTCATCTTGGTCTAAGTAAAACTGTAGAGCAACCTCTTTGGCATTTTCTATAGGTTTTAGATTTTTTTTAAACCAGGGATTGAACCCAGAGGTGCTTAACCACTGAGTCACATCACCAGCCCTTTCTATCTCTTTGTTTTTAGGCAGGGTGTCACTGAGTTGCTTAGGGCCTTGCTAAATTGCTGAGGCAGACTTTGAACTTGCAATCTTCTTGCCTCAGTCTCCCAAATCTTTGAGATTATAGGTGTGCCCCTCAGCACTCAGCTACTACAGAGTTTGGTAGATAAATTTTATCATGTTGAAGATGTTTCTCTTTTACTTCTAGTTTAATTAAAAAAAAAACAACTCACAAATGGAAGCCAGTCATGGTAGCATGTGCCTGTAATCCTAGCTACTCAGGACACTGAGTCAGGAGCCTTATTAAAATAACTAAGTAAAAGGGATGGAATGTAGCTCAGTGATAGAGTACATTATGCTCAATTTCCAGTACTGCAAAGCAAAAGAAAGTAAAAAACAATAACAATAAAAAAAAACTGGATGTTGAGTTTCAGCCAATGATTTTTGTCTCCGTGTATTGAAGTGATCATAACTTTTCTTTATTCCATTAGTGAATTCTATTAATTGATTTTCTAATGTTAATCCAGCAAGACTATTTAAGGAAAATAATAACAAAGAATTTAGTTTCACATTAGAAGACTCATGAAGGATGATCAAATGGGATTGACATGTGGTCTGCACATGTTTCAATATAGGCAAAATATTAAACATGGTATGCCACAGTAAGAGAAAAAAATAACAGAATGATAATCATATTGTTATCTCAAGACATTTACAAATTCAATGTCTATTTTTAAAAAGAGGGAGGGAAAGGGAGAGAAAAAGAGAAAGAGAAAGAGAGAATCAGTTTTATTTATTTTTTTCATCTGGCCTTTGTTTCACCAACACGTGGTTGTGTACGTGGTGTTGGGGTTTGAACCCAGGTCCTTGTGCATGCCAGGCAAGGGCTCCAACCACTGAGTAGCTCTAGCCCCTTCAATGTCTTTTTATGATAGAATCAATAAATAGGACATAAAAATGTTTCTCAGTACATTTTGTTCATATTAACCTGTGCTTGTCTTTTCTTGTAATGTCATTGTCTGACTTGGATGAAGGTAATGATAGTCTCATTAAATAATTTTCAAGGTATTCCTTCCTCTTCAAGTTTTTGGAAGAAATTGAGGATTGTCATTACTTATTCATTAAAGAATTAATTCTTTAATTTGAGAAGAATTGGCATTATTTCTTCTATAAAAACTTTGGTATAATTTGCCAGTGAAAATATAAAAAGGTGTTAGTCCTTTTTATGTTGGCAGATTTTTGAATACTGATTCAGTGTTATTACTTGGTTTTGCCTGTTGAGATTTTCTATTTCTTTATGATTTAGTCTTCAAAAATTATGTATTTATTGTGTTAAGTTATGTGTTATTTAAGTTATCCAGTTTGTTGGCATGTAGTTGCTTGTGGTAGTCTTTATTATCCTTTATATTTCTGCATTGTTTTACTTATTGGCATCTAGCTAAAATTTTGTCAATTGTTTACCTTTTTTTTTAAAACTAACCTTTAGAGTCATTGATCTTCTCTTTATTTTTGTAATCTCCAATTCATTTATTTCTGCTCAAATAATTATAATTATTTTGAATTTCTTTTCAGGCAATTTGTTGATCTCTGTTTCTTTGAAGTGTTTTTTTTTGAACTGGGAAATCATTGTGTTCTTTTGGTGGTGATATGTTTACTTAACTTTTAAATTTTTTTCACTTGCATTTATGTCTGCATATTTGGTGTATCAGTCACCTCTTCTAGATGTTATAGGGTGATTATAATAGGGAAAGTCCTCTCTTATGGGGAGTATTAGGGTGCTGAGTAGGAGGGCTGTGGTGGTTTTAACTCTGATAAGGGTTGAATGGTATGGTCTTTGTGCAGCTCTGCTAGCTTAGTTTGGTGTTGGTGAAGACTGAAAATTGCAGGATCCTTTTTTTTTTTTCAGTCAAAGCTATATCAATAGCTACAATCACAGGATAGCACAACAGTGGTTCCTTCTTGGAGGGTGGGGTATGGGGTGGTGCAGCAATGTCTCTCTCTCTGTGGACATGTGGAAGGGATGGATGTTGGCTACCTTGGTGGCAAAGGACAGTGTTCCCTGCACGAAGATTACTGGGGACACTCATTACATAACTGGTATTTATTAGCTTCTGTCCTTCAACTCTGTTCCTAGCCATTTCCAGACATATCCCATCATTTACTATATTATTATTCCTCATGTTCTTGATTCCACTGTGTTGCTTTTGGTTCTTTAATGGTCCTCTGAGCCCTCCTAAGGCTACTGTCATTCATGGGTAATTATCTATTTACCGCTTTTGTTGGGTGAGGAAGGTTTGTGTCTCATGCTCTGCCATCTTGGTGATGTCACACTTTTTCTATTCTGATTTGCTCAGAGAGCATGCTTAAAAGAAAACTATCAGTTAAAGGGTCTACCTGTGAAACTAGATTGGCTTCTCTCAGATTCTGCTGTGTTTCCTGCTTCCATGACAGAATATCACAGATTAGGTAATTTATTTATTTGAAGAGAGAAGGACAGTGAGAGAGAGAGGGGGGAGAGACAGAGAGAATCAATTTTTTTTTATTGAGTTTTTCACATGGCTTTCGTTGCTCTGACACTTAGTTGTGTACGTGGGTGCTGCGGTTTGAACCCAAGTACTTGTGCATGCCAGGCAAGTGCCGTAACCCACCAGCCACCGCTCCAGCTCCTTATTTATTTTTAATTAATTAATTTTTTACTAGTGCATTATAGTTTTACATAATGATAGGATTAGTTGTTGCATACATATTCCTAGATGCATGCAAATCAGCAATACAATTTGTTCAATACCCCCCCACACATCCCTCTACTTCCCTCCTCCTATCTCATGATCCCTTGCCTTTCTTCTGGGTCCTATATTGTTCCTAAAAAAAACCCAAATACAGTGACATAATTATAATTCTTATACCTATGAAGAACATTATATATATATATATATATATATAGTATATACATGGACATTTATAACTGCTTGGAATGTACTTTGCTTCATCTCAGTTCCAACATTTCCACTTCTCCTCCCTTCTTATCATCTCTTGTTATTCTTCAAAATATTTGACAATAGGATTAAACATTTATGCTTTTGTACAGATATGCAGCATAGCTTGTTCAAATATCTTATGAAGTATTTTGCAACTGTATCTCATAAATGTTAACGTTTTGCATTTTTTGTTCTATGGATCTAATACATGAGTTTGTCTATTGTATCCCAAGCCTGGGTTTAGGTCCAGCCTCCACAAATGAGGGTTACCATTTGGCCCTTGACTCTGTGTTTGGCTAACTTCGCTCAGCATGATTTCTTACAATGCCATCCATTTACCTTCAATACATGCAATATCATTGTTTTTAATAGCTGAGTAGAACTCCATTGTATACCTATACCAGAGCTTTTGGATCCTTTCATTTAGTGAGGGGTATCTGGGTTGGTTCCATAATTTAGCTATTGTAAATTAAGCTGCTATGAACATGGATTTTGCTGTCAGTGTAATGTGCTGATTCTAACACCTCTGGGAAAATACCCAGAAGAGGGATAGCTGGTTCATATTGTGGATCTAATACTAATTTTTTGAGGAAACTCCATATTGCTTTCCAGAGCGCCTGCACCAGTATGCAATTCCTCCAACAATGTGCTAGTGTTCCTATCTCCCCACAACCCCTCCAGCATTTTTGTTACTGTTTGTATTCTTCATCTTTGCAAGTCTGACTGGAGTCAGGTGAAATCTTAATGTAGTTTTGATTTGCATTTCTCTGATTGCAAGTGATTTAGAATACTTCCTCATGTATTCATTGGCTTGCTCAATGTCCCCTGTTGAGAAGTTTCTGATTATCTCTCTGCCTCATTTATTGATTGGATTGTTTGTGTTTTTGTTTTTAAGTTTTTTGAGTTCTTTGTAAGATTTTAATATTAGTCCCCTGTCAGAGGGATCACAGGCCATGATTTTCTCCAGATTGGGTAATTTATGAAGAAAAGGGAAATTATTTCTTACAGTTCTGGAGGCTGGAAATTCCAAGATTTATGGGCCACATCTGGCAAGATCCTTCTTGCTGTGTCAACATGGGGAAGGCATCACATGCTGAGAAACTGTGCATGCCAGACCAAAGCCAAAGAGGGGGCCACCTTTAGAACATCATTTTATAATATAAGGAAATTAATTCCTTCACCAAAGCAGAGCACTTGTGACTTAATCACCTCTGACAGGTATCAACTCTCCACACTGTTATAATAGCAATTAAATTTCAATTTGAGCTTTGAAGGGGGCATTTAAACCAAAATGTTATGGTTTAGATGTTAGGTGTCCCCCAAATGCTTATGTGTGAGACAATGAAAGAAAGTTTAGAGATTATGAGAGCCTTAATACAATCAGTGAATTAATCCCCTGATAGGAATTAACAGAGTGGTAACTTTGGTAGGTTGAGCTGAAGGAGGTGGGTACCTGGGACGTGTGCCTCTGGGGTACATAGTTTGTATCTGGCAAGTGGAGTCTTTCTCTCTTCTTACTGATCATGTCCTGCATTGCTTTCCTCTTCCACATTATTCCACCATGATATTCTGTCTCACCTGAAGCCTCAAGGAATGAGGCCTGCCTTCTATGGATACTTTTCATTTTATTTGTAGTGGTCTTCCCCATGTCCTATTTTTGGTCATTTTTCAGCTTTCCTGGAATAATTTTCCTGAGAAACTATTCAGACTAATCAATATAAAGTAGATTTCATCTCTTTCTCTTTCATTCTGCTTTAACTATATGCTTATTATGTGTGTATTCTATATCTATTGATGTGCTTCATAGGGTGCTTATTTGTTTAGTATCTTTTCTGTTAGGATTTAAATATCTGACAATAAGTCTTTTTTTTTCTTTTGCATAAGTCTGTGTTCCTCAGTTTCACCACTACAGCTAAACCCATTGGGATCAATAAATATTTGAGTGAATTAATATTTCTTCTCAATGGTTCAAACATTTGAGGTGAATTAAAGAAAAGACCAATTCCTGAAATCTATTTGCTTTATGTAATGATGGAATTTATATCCCTATCTCCTAATACGTATTTCAGATTGAATTCTTAGAGGTCATGATGCAGCTTGATTTGTGCATTTTCAAAAAGAGTTACTACAAGTGATGTAAATATACCCAAGATCTTCCACAGAAGCAGAACTAGATCCCTATAGACACTGTAATCAACTGATCTCCAGATAGGTGAGACAAAGTGCTTTGTAACCCTCACAGGGTATTTGTTCCCTGAGAGCTCCTTAACTATATAATTACCTCCTGGTCCTCATTCTTCAATCTTTTCAGTGCTGACCTAACTTCAATTGTCTTCACATAAAAGGGAGAAGATTGAGAAGAGTCACTTTGACCATTCATTTATTCATTCAATTGTTAATAGTCATCTAGTAGCAACAAAGACCTTTCCCATACTGATATATTATTACGAGCCTAGAACAATCTCCAGGGGGGTAAAACCCAATAAAAATCATGTTGATTGATGTCCTGATTGTCACTCATTACCAAGTAAAAGGCATCATATAGATTCTCTTACTTTCTTTTCATGGTGACAGCCTTCAGGCTGGCTGTCATTGGGGCTATTATAAATTAAGACATGAAGATTAAAATGTGCAGCAGATTCTGGGCTCCAACTTATGCTAACTGATTCCAAGACCAAAAACATCTTTTTTTCCTTCAATTCCTCCCTGCTTATAGGGAATTGTAAGCCCTTTAGCCAAATCCCTATAGACTTTCCAAATAAAGATACCTCCTTCTTTCAAGGATTGAATTTCTGCCGTGAGACTTGATCACATACAAGGGTGCTGGACTTATGTTGTGTTGCTCAGTGAAGAAGGTAAGGTTCAAGGTCAGATCCACTGCCTGCACAGGATTGTAGGAGCATGAAACCAGGGAAATGCATGAAAGAAGCCCTCTCTCCTTTGACTTATTCAGAGCTTTGGCTTAAATACTTAAAATCTGTTTCCTATACCCATAAGTTATATGTCTAAACCCTAGTGAATTTTTATTAGAGCAAGTATATTTATCATGTGGCATAGAGGAAAGCACCAGAAGATTTTGAGTCCCTGCTTTACAAAGTATAAGCTTCTATGACTTTGAACAAGTTGTTTAAAATATTATTTTGGTTTTCTTTTTCAGAGAATGTGATAATGTTATTGATTTTGGCTAATTTTAGTATTGTTGAGAGGATCAAATAGAGTATGAATAAGAAATATTATTGGAATCTGGAAGGTCATACTTATATTTTAAAGAGAAACAGAAGGAATAAAGATTGATAAATGAGGGATAAATCAGGTTTAGAAGTCAGTTGTAAAATGCACTGAAATAGAGAGTTATAAATTTACACAAGACACAACAAATTATGAGAATGAGGAGATCTGATCTCAAGTTCTATTATTCCATGTAGAACTTGTCTGGAGATTGGTGACATAAATTAATAACTACTTCATGAACTGATTGATGGTCAAAGTATAAATGAGATCAATCACCATCATGTAGTTCTGAGCAAATGAGAAAACAATGTTCTTTGCTTGGGAATGGAGGGTGAAAATAATATATAATATCTACCAGTTAGATGTGTATCTTAGTTCATTAAGCATCTTGAGATCAATGAATATGTTTTGCACATCAGTGTAGGCCTGGCAATTAGCACACAACCTGGGGCACAAAAGGGAATTACTGACTTTTGAGAGAATGAGGGAATTAATAGTGACCAGCACCTTATATGGCCTATTGATTGGCATTACTAAACAGTCACATTCCTTCTTAACTGCAATGATATTTTTGATGAGTTGTAGATGGTTGTAAAGATTCGTGGCTTCAGTTTGTGCTAATGCACAGATAGGCAGGCATATTTGATTCTGAAGGCCATGGTTTTCATTTATTCATATTGATTTCTAACAATATAGTTAATTACTTAGTCAGTCAATTTAATGAGTTAATTTTTTATGTCTAGTTTAGGTTAAATGTAAAAAGTTTAAAATTTATAATAATTGTCATGGTAAATATTATTTAATTTAAAATAATATTTCTGATAAATATTTATTCAAAGTAATATTCTCTTGTTAAAGAGATAAGTCCTAGACTCAAAGTGACTTGGTTTCAAATCTCACCTCTTCAGAATATAACTAAACATTTATAAGCTTCAGTTTTCATACCTGTGAGTTGGGAATAATATTTCACTTGACTTGTGAGGATTAACTGTGGTTGTATCACAGTATTTAATTTACTTGTGGGAACATAGTAAATTCTTAATAAATCATATCTATAACAGCTAGTGTCATGATTGGTTATTACTTCTATGTGTGGAAACTAATAAACTAAAGTACAGTTAAATTTTAGAGTAACAATGCAATACATTCTATTAATTATTTTGGCCTGCTAGTGTAGGAAGAAGAAAGTTTGGAAGATCTCATGGAAGCTCTGTAATGTTATTCTTTGAAAAATACATGATATTTGTGTATGGAGAAGACAGCATTTTTGTCAGGAAGGTTAAATTTTTTAGTTTGTTCTGAGAACTAACTATATGACAATTCAACTAAGAAGAAAGTTTGTTGTATGTGGAACAAAGAATCAGAAGATCAACAAGTGCTTCAGACAATCTTTGTGGTTCTTTTCTTTTCAGCAAACTAAAATAAGATTGGCATTTTTTTCTTCCATGAAGATGTTGAATTAAAACATAAAATTTTTTAGATGCAGAAGAAATTTGGTAAAAAAGTTTTGAAAATATTCCTATTTTTTTTTCAAAATTTGAGAAATTCTTCTTTGCAGTATTAATTCAAATCAGTCGTTTTCTAAGAGATTAAGAAGGTACTTCAGTCACCCTACTCTGGATAAGTCCCCTCCAAATCATCAAGAACTGGACACAAAAAACTAAAAGTTTTACTAATGAAATAAAAGTTATGTTTATTTTCTATATGTCTTTAATCCTTGTACATGAATTGCTACTATTTTCTCTCTGTGTTAAAATACACATACCATATTATACAATGAAATCCTTTTAGGCTAATGGCTTGTTTTATTTAATTATGCTTCACTATTCATATAACATTCTTCTTGATGCAATGAAATTGATGATAAATCAGTAGAAGTAGAATTTATTCAGTTCCATATTAATTTTACTAAGTGCTCTGTTCTGATTGTTTCTGTCCCCACCCCCCATCATGTGTTGAATTTATAAGCTCCAAAGGGATGGAGGCTGAGAGAGGTGGTTCAGCCATGAGGAAAGAATCCTCATGAATGGGCATAGTGCATTTATAAAGGAGACCCCAGAGAGTTGGTGGGCTTCTTTCATATTTGGGGACAAAATAAAAAGGGTGCCATCTTTGAATAGGAAGCAGGTTCTCAGCAGACACAAGTCTTCTAGGGCATAGTCTTGGATTTCACAGAATTAAGGACAGGGAAAAATAAATTTCTGTTTCTTATAATCTACCAATTGTGTGGAAGTTTTTTTGGTAACATCCAGAAAAGGCCAAGACACTAGGCTATTCTATTTTAAAGGATTTTTTTTAGTTGTTTTACAAAGTTAGAAGGCATTCTGACATGTTCATCTTAGTAATTAACCTGATATCTTAGGGAGGTCTTTTCTTTCTAGTAACTTAGTTCAGACTTTTCTTTCTGGTACCTTAGTTCAGTCATGAATGAAATTTGGAAATAGTAATATATTATCTTCAAAATCCTTTTCTGGGGGACACTGTATGGTCCACCAGTAACGTAAAGCTGCTTTCTCTTTCCATGGTATGCTTCATATCAGCACTCCTGGAAGCCAGGTATTGCA
>PVKS010025479.1:0-29796 GCA_004027875.1 Aplodontia rufa
TACCTAGAAATTAATCATCAGTATTTTTTTAAAAGTGATACTCATAAATGATAAAATCCTATAAAATAAATATTTCTTGGGTCAATATAAAGAGAATCCTAATATCATCAATATAAGTAAGAAATGAAAACATAGACACAGCATCACAATAGATTTTTCAATTTTAAAAAACATGTAAAGCATTAGATACATGCCCCCAAAAAAGGTCTATATACTTAAAGTGTCATTTGTAGAATATCTGTGTCAGAATCATTAAGAGCTCATAAATGTCTTCTTAAAGCTCTTTATCCTTTATATAAGTCATAAGGAAAAATGCAAATTAAAACCACACTGCAGGGGCTAGAGCAGCTGCTCAGCCTTAACAGCACTTGCTTGGCTTGCACAAGGACCCGGATTCAAACCCCAGCACCACATACACAACTGTCAGAAAAGCAAACAAACAAAAAACCCAGAGGACAAAATAATGTTCATTATCTCTTTCTCTCTCTCACTTTCTCCCTCTTTAAAACAAATCAAAACAACAACAACAAAAAAAATCCCTCACACTTCAGTTCTGCTACACACCAATCAGAATGGCTGAAACTGACAAAACCAAATACTGGTAGAGAAGTAATAAAACTGGGATGTTCATATCTTACTGATGGGAGTGTAAGTCATTTACAACCACTTTGGAAAACCAGCAGCCTCAAACAAAGTTAAACATACGTAACTAAAAAAATCTGCATTCTAGTGATGTATCAAAGAGAAATAAATACATGTGTGCAATTAAAGATACAAAAATTGTTCATAATGTGCTCAAACTAGAAACAGCCATCTAGAGAGAAATTGATGGAAGTGCGGTGGTATTTATACAATTGAAAACTACAGAACAATTAAAAAATGAAAGAAAGAAAGAAAGAGGAAAGACAGACAGAAAGAAAGAAACTATTATTGCAGGTAATAACAGAGATAAATCTTACAGCACTAGCACTGAACAAAGAAGCCAGAAATGAGAGCACTTATGTGAAATTCAATTACAAGCAAAACTAGTCTATGGTGATAACAATAACGGTTGGAGTCTCAGGGGTTATTAACAGAGAAAGTAGAAAAGGGAGCATTCCAGGTTTATTGTTCTGTATCAATGTGGGTGTAAAATCCCTTGTGCACATTATCGTAGATACAATATACTTCAATGAAATTTATGTATAATCCACAACCAATAGAGTATGTATTAACCTAAACTTTCCTGTTAATGCTATAACCAGGTACTCAGTCTGTATTTCCTTTAGTAAATTCTATTTATATTTCACAAACACGACTGATTGCTCCTCTATCAGCTGAGTTTAAAAAATATATTTCATACTTTCCTGCCATTCTGCTATTTCATTACCCAGGCTGTTTTCTCTGGGAACTTCTTTCACTTTCTAAACAGCCTACAGTGCTTACAGTTTTAAATGTTTTAAATAAATTTTTCTAAACCAAGGCATTGTTTTGAGTTCAAAAATCCATTTGAACCAACAAATATTTCTACATCAATCAAAGAATTTTATTTAAATGCAGCAGAAATGACAACCAAATTCATAGCAAAGCAATATTGTAGTAAGCCAACAAATGTAGTAGTAACTTTCCTTCACTTTTTCTGGCAGTATCAGATTACAGTGATCGCTCATGCTTTCATTACACAGACATTGGCGCACCCGAGGAGCATGGAAAGCCAGGCACGTTGGCATAGCCTTTATCATAAATAACAGAGTTGTGTGTCATTTGCCTTTATGTCATTGAAGAAACTACAGAGAAACTAGTAATAGACTAATGTCTTTCAAGAAGGTTACCAAAGTATAAGTTCATTGGATAGGTTAAATAAAAATCAAAATCATAGGTTAACACCATTGTTTTAGTCTGCTTAGATTGCAAGGCAAAAATACTATATACCAGGTGGCTTAAACAACAGAAGTTTATTTTTTTCTTAGTTCTGGAGGCTTGGAGTCCAAGATCATCAAGGGACCAGCAATGCAGAGTTCTCTGCCTTCCTGCTGTGTGCTGACATGGTCTTTCCTGGGTGTGCAGAGAGTTGAAAGATTCTCTCTCTTGTCCAAAGTCCAGCAGTCCTGTCAGGTTAGTACCCCACCCTTATGACCTCATTCAATCTTAATTATTGCCCTAAAGCCCCGTTTCCAAATACATTCACATTGGAAATATGGCTTCAACATATGAATGAATTTTGAAAGGACAATTCAATCCATAGAACTGTTAAGTAGTTAAAAGTGGAACCTCTGGATTCAGATCTCCAATCTACCATCTCCTAATTCTGTGGTCTTAACCTTTCTATGATATACTTTTCTCAACTATAAATTGGGATACTTTTACAGTTTACAGAATTACTGTTATAATTAAGTGAGCACATGTATGGTATTTAGAACACTTGGTAATTTTTAAGTGACAAGGAGCTATAATTATTAGGGAAATTCTCCACCATATAAGATAATATTTTTAATAGATTCGAATAGTCAGATATGTTTTATTGTGCTGCTCATAGAATTTGTTTTTAACATATTACCTTGAAGAAAAGCAATGAGGTTAACATAGCAATGGAACTTATTTTCATGTCAAATCAGCAGCATGGAAATCTGATATGATTTTGACCTTTCCCCCAGACCTATTGAAGCAGTTCTCTGGAATGAGACCCAGCAATCACTGTTTTAAGAAGCGCTCTAGGAAATTTCAGAGCACACCAATGTATGAGAACCACTGCTAAAATGTAAGACAGACTTGTAACAGAGGCTGCCTTCATGCAGAGGAACTCTAGTGAAACTTTGGCATGGAAGGTTGTGCTTCCCGTGACTTAGCAACTTCATTTATAAATTAAGTTACAATGGATTTTTACATAAAATATATATAAATGATAAGCTATAAAAACAATTGGCACATAAATGTATGTCAATGATGAGTAGTAAGAGAAACTTTCTGTCTATAGATAAGTGGATCTGCTTAGCATAAAGGCTTTGTGTGTTTCCAGCAATTTAAAAGTTAATTATACTTTAGAAAGAATAGTGTGAAGTCTACTATCTCCCCCAAATCTTCAGTTTTTATTTTTCTTTTCTTCTTTTTTTTAAGAGGGAGAAAAGGAGGAACTGTGAGGGAGAGAGAGAGAGAGAGAGATGATAAATATTTATTTAATTTTGACCAGGTTCTGGTTTCTCTGACACCCAGTTGTGTATGTGGTGCTGGGGTTTGAACTCAGGTCCTTGGGTCCTCGTGCATGGTAGGCAACCACTTCAGCCCCTGAGCCACTGCTCTAGCCTTGAGTTTTTCTTTTTCTAAGAGAAGAAATATCTCATGAGTAATGGTGTCTCTGCAGTAATTGTGTCTTATGCAAGAAATTTATGTTCCAGGCTAGGCTTGCACTTAAGAGAAGCCTTATTTGATAATACAGTTATGCAAAGTACTTGCTTGAGAACATGAAACTACTTTTGCATAATCTTACTTTATCTCTGCCTTTGACTTTGTAAGTGTGCTTTATTTTATTTTAAAATTGCATTATGTCATTCCTCTATAGAGAGGTATTGATTGACTGGAAACATAAATGAAAGAGACCTAGCTAAAGTCTGCGTTAGCATCCATAGCAACATCTCTAAGACATCAGGAAAGAATTAAAAAAAAAATCGGGCTGGAGTGGTGGCTCTGTGGTTACTGTGCTTGCCTGGCATGCACAAGTACATGGGCTCAAACCCCAGCACCCATGTACACAACTAAGTGTCAGAGCAATGAAAGCCATGTGAAAAACTCAATAAAAATTTATCTGTTTCTGTCTCTCTCTCTCTCTCTCTCTCTCTCACTGTCCTTCTCAAAAAAAAAGAAAAAGTCAAGGCCGTCATCTATTTAATAGATGAGATGAAATGGGGCAAAGATTTTGTTGGCCTGTGGATTGCCATAATTGAGTATGAAAGGAAATAAAAAGTGATCCATTGTTCCTTTTAGGCTCATATTGATTTATTCATCTGAAAGCCCTCTTGTGAGCAGCATATCAAAAGTCCTCATTGTTTTTTCTCACAGGATGTACTGGAGTAAACTCTTCATGATTAATTCACTCTCAGTATTTATTTGTTTATTGTTCATCTATATCCAAAGAGCACTCTTTTATAATTTTCAGGTGGGGATAAATGAATGAGTGAGGATTTATCCTCAGGGGAATAGGAAACATTGAAGGGGAAAGAGAAAGAGTAAAGGTGAGTGGAAATCTTGACATGAACCATCCTTGATTAATATTTTAAAATTCAGGTAAATGATTTGTTTTGTGTACATGTGATGGAATCTTCTTGCCAGAAACTAAATAGAGCCATCAATGAGGCTATGCCAAGAAAAGCTGAGTATAGAGCTGTACAGAAAGTGCATGTTCAGAAAACTTGATTATTAATTTAATAAGCAGGAAACCAGGACGAGCACTTTCTATCATCTGATTACCTCCCTGTACTCGTGTCTGAAAGATGAAATTGAATTCCTTACAGTATTGCAAAAGTATTGCACTTATGTTGTATTATTGTTGTTGAGTTACTGTCTTATCACATCGGTCACTTCTTTACAATGACCACTTCATCCCTATGGGTAATGAGGTATTCCACAAGTGTTTAATTAGAATTTAATTGTAAATGGAACTGAGGTCAGTAGTACATCAAAAGTGCATTAAGTTAGTAGTTAATGATATAATAGATTATGGTTTTAAACACATGTGCTTCAGAATTATTTTGGCCTGCTAATGGCTTATCATTCTAAACATTCTAGTTCTAAAGTCCAGTCATTGAATACTGTTTTGATTTTTTTAAATAAAATTCACTAATCATAACTGTCACATATAAATAATAATGGCTTGCTTTAATTAACAGCTTTAGCACAAAAACATTATTTTGATATTAACTATCACAAAAAAGCAATTTATAGTTGTAGTAAAATTGCTCACTGCCTATCAGTTTATAATAGACCATTTCATTTTAATTAAGACTCACAGTAATACACCAAAGGACATAAAAATAGGTCCTTCATTTTTAAAATATGAAAGAATCTTAAATGTCAAAAAAAACCCTGTGACACTCAAGTTCCATTTAAACTTTTTCCTATTTAAAAATATGTCTATGGCAGTTAACTAATTCTTAAAGAAACCATTTTGCCTGTTATCCTTATGAGTCCTGCCATAAATATTTCTATTTAAAAAAATAAATTTCTGTTTATCACATAAAATATAATTTTAAGAATATATGTACTACTTTTATTAAAACTGTCAAAATGAGAATCTATAGGTAGAAAATCAAAAGATTTGAGTAAAAAAGGCATAAGAATGGAATTTAATTAGCAATGGATAATTTGCAGAAGGTTCTATTTCAAGTAAAAATAATTTAAAAGCAAGAAATCCTTGAATCTATTGCTCAATGTTAGAGGATGAGCCCGTTATTCCTCAAAATAATTTTTCATGGAGGTTTTACTACTTGACACACAATTGGAAAACTGAATTGTATGAAGTTCAATATTTAATATTACTGCTGATGTGGACCTTTGAACCCTCCACCAGTTTTTTGAGAAGTAATGGCAAAGTGATTGTCCATGTTGGTCTGTGTTTAGGCTGTCCAGGATTGAATCTTGGCTTTCTCTAGGGTTAGCTACAATAGAAAACAAGTTATTCCTGTAGTTTATCTGTAAAATGGGGGCACATTAGTTATTAATTTACCACAAACCTAGTGGATTGAAACATCCCTTACATATTACCTATCTCAGTTTCCATGGGGCAGAAATCTGACCATGGTTCTCCTAGTCTTCTGCCACGGCTCCATTAGGCTAAAATCAAGGTGTGGACTGGGATCAAGTATCTTCTGGAATGCAGAATCCTCTTTAAAGATTAATCAAGCTATTCACACCATTTGGGTTCTGAAGGTGGTAGGCCTGAAACTTTAGCTCTGAGAGACTGCTTGTCACCACAGTGCACAAGGGGTACTTGTGTCAAGGCCAGCAGGGGAGCGTCTTTCCTACATTGAGTCTAGTCTTAAGGATAGTGTGGTCCCTCTTCTAAAAGGCACACCTGATAAAGTCAGGACACCTCATAGATTCCCTATTGATTAACTCAGAGTCTACTTACCAGTGACTTTAAATGAATCCTGAAGATCACATTCACCTTTGCCATGCTGGATAGGAGCAAGTTAAAGTTCTATCTGTATTCAACTTGATAGTATCAAAATCAGGTGGGGATAATAGATAGCAAGAGTCACAAATGACTGCCTTATAATTATGCCTATTGCATTGGAATAATAGCAGTACATACTTTTTTGGGTTGGGTGAGAGAGAGAGGAAAAAAGAATTTTTTTGAATTGTATATGTGGTGCTGGAATTGAACCTTGGGCATATCAGGCAAGCACTTCAACTACTGAGCCAACTCTCCAGCTCTGGGTTGGTATTTTTAAAAGCATATTTATATACAGTAATCATGATTGTGCATGATGCAAAATAAATATTTCTTATTACTTTTTTAAATGTGACAGTCTCATTTTTGCAGAAACTCTGAGTAACTAAAATGGTGATGCTTAGCGGGGCAAACATAAAGTCAACATAGAATCGGTTAAGTCAGAAGAGAGCCCCCTGGTGTTCACTGTATTCCATGTATATTGATACCAAGTGCGATCTGTTAGCTTGCCTGTGGAAGCAGTGAATCCAAGTGTCAAATTTCCATAGCACTACTGCAGTGTCCTGCAGTGTTCCATGGTCTGCCCATTTCTAACATCATAAATATTTATTCCTACTGGATATTGAGGTGTTATGTAAAATTTGGGAAGACTTAGGTAGGTTATAACATGGGTTTTTCCACATCCACATCTGTATTCTCATTATTTTTATGTAGGATTGACATGTTCTTTCTAAGCAAATAAATTGCATAACATGAACACACATGAAATACATGAATAATAAAATGTTTCATTAACCCAAGAACAAATACTAAAAAATATATTCTATTTTGCTGTTTCTTTTGCTTCACATTCCTCGTAGGGGGTGAATATTTTTCTATTCATCCATAGAAATGTTTCATTTAACTGAAATATTATAAGTAAGCTATGGTGTTATTTAGCTTTGAAAAAGCTTTCCCTCACTTGAGGCCTCAGATTGGGGTGAGGTGAAGGCAAGAGTATGAAAGGATGGCATCTTGGTGTTATACAGTAGGAGTGTAAATGTACATCTTCAAAATTTCCCTCACTATGCCTGAAAACAAAGCTATTACTTCCCTCCTCTTCACTCAGCTTTCCATTTGAATCCGTAGAGGACTCTGAGAAAGCCAGACACACCGAAATATAGTTCTTATTATTTTCTAATAATTGTCACTAAAAAAATTTAATAGATTTTTCTCATTAATTTAAAGAGAATTCCAGTGGAAACAAGGTAATTTTTTTCCTTCCTTCTTTCTCTCCTCCTCATCCCCACCTCCTCTTCCTCTACCTTCTTTTTCTTCTTTTCTTTCATCGTCTCCTGCTTTGCTCTTCTTCTCCTTCATTTTTCTTTTTCTTTTTTTTTTTGTTCTAGAGATTAAACGCAAGGCCTCATGCACACTAAATATGTTCAATCAAGCTATACCTAAACCATCACAAAATACTTTCTAAAGGAAAAAAAATGAAAGCAAAACTTAAAATCAGTAAATTATTCCCCTATGAACCTTGCATTGTTTTTCACTCCTGATTGAGTATTCTTATATTTCTTATATTTTCATTTTCTTGTTTTATCAGTAAACTTTTTATTGATACTTTTTATTTCATACTTTTTGAAGAGTAGGAAAACTTGAATGATCCAAAAATGTAATTAGAGAGAAAAGGTTTTTTTATTGTTTTGATAAGTCATTAATTTCGATTAAAAAATGTTTTATAGTAACTTCAAACATGTTGTCGCAGGGCTGAAGTGGTGACTCAACAGTTACAGTACTTGCTTGGCATGCGCCAAGACCCAGTTTGAACCCAGCACCACATACATTACTAAATGTAGGAGAAATGAAGTTCAAATGAAAAAGTGAATGAAATTATTGATTCTCTCTTTATCTTCCTCTCTCCCTCTGTCTCTAAAAGAAGAAAAAGAAAAACAATGTTGTCACTTAAATATATGATGGCAAAACAAATCACTGCATACTCTATCACATAAGTAAATTGTTACTCCCCCTTCATCTCTGCTATGAGTTTTCTTTCCCATAATTACTTTAGGAATAACTCAGAGTGCTGCCAAACCAATGGATTTGTTTCCAGTAAAAGCTGCCATTAATGGACTGGAGTGGTAGCTCAGCAGTTGGAGTGCATGCCTGGCCTGTGTAAGTTCAAACTCCAGCACCGCATACACAACTGGAAAAAAAAAAAAGAAAAGAAAGGAAAAGAGAAAGAAAAAAAGAAAAAACCCTGTCATTAATATGCTAAGTGTTTAAATTAAAAATATGTTGAATGATGTGAAAATTTGGTTAAGTGCTTCTCATTTTCTCCCCTTTGCATGACTTTTGCGGTATTTCTTAAATTTTATCTCTGCTTTTTGGCATCTTTCCAAGTTTTTTTTCTTTATTATATAGTATCAATACTTTGATTTCTTGATCATATAATTTTAATATCATTTATTGATTTGTTCTGGATGTAGGAAAAATTTTAAAATAAAAATTACTTTATACAAACATGCACACCCTAATATGCACATAGCCACATTGTTTTCTCTTTATGTTTGTGGGAGAGGGTATGAATGTGTATGTGTATGTGTGCTTATAACTGTGTATCTGGTATGTTTTCAGTCTTTTGAGATCACCTTATCTCATAATTACAACTTCTGACTTATTCTTTTATATGTAAAGTTGCACATTGAATCTCAGGGGGTATTTTTTATTGTTTTTTGATGTGGTTGTTTGTTTAAAATGTTGATCCATGGAATGACAGGTTCATTGCGAGAACTGTGGATTTATTTCTGTTTGGCAGACAAACATTCACAAATTCTGCTATTGTTTTCTTGAAATACTTAGGAAGTTACATACACACACACACACACACACACACACACACACAGACTTTGAAAGCACACCCCCTATATTAAGTGTGGCTGATCATCCATTGAATTACAGAATCATGAGCACAATCCCACTAAGTTTAAAAAATAATAATGGAAATTGATTATAAAGCCTAATAAGTAGAACCTATAATATGACAAATCTATTACTGCTTTAAAATATTTTGGAAGACCTTGTCTGTTTTCCTGATCAGTTGAACTCTCCTTTGGATAAACCAGCAGTAACATTAGCCATCTTTTCATGTCATGACTGCTTGTTCCAGTCAGTCGAAGGGGCCTCTTCCCATTTTGCATCTCTGTCAATCTCTTCTTCTTAAACCATTGGGAGAAGAAATGACTGAAAAAAACAAAACAAAACAAAACAATTTGAGTGAACTTGGTGGGTAGTAAATTCGAACTGGCACATTGTTTAATGGGAATCACAGTTCCTGTAGTGCACCTTGGCAGAAAGAGAAAGGTTCCTAAATGTAGAGAATTGAAGTTATTCATTTGTCTTTCTTTTACCCAAGTGTTTCATGATTTCAGGAATTGAGGATAAGTAAAAGGCTCATTTTAATCCAACATAAATAACAAAAATGAAAACAATTTGGGAATTGGATATTGGCTGAATCAGTATTTTCTGAAGAACTTATATTCTATATAACTATCATAGATATTAAATTCTGCACAAAAATAAATATTACAGGACCTTATGCTCAAGTGACTAAAAATTTTTTAAAAAACAATTTTTTTGAGTTTTTTTAACATTCTTGATATTAATACTCTGTTGGACAAGTAGTTGGCAAAGATTTTTCTCCCATTCTGTAGGCTCTCTTTTCATGCTGTTAAATGTTCCCTTGGCTGTGTAGAAGCTTTTAACTTGAAGCCATCCCATTTATTGATTCTTGATATTATTTCCAGAGCTATGGGAGTCCTATTGAGTTTGTTGTTTATGCCTATTTGTTGGAGCATTTTCAATGTCTTCTTCTAGCTATTGTAAATTTCTGATCTTTTTCATACAGATTTTTGATCAAGTTTGAGTTGACTTTTGCGCAGAGTGGGAGATAGTGATTTAGTTTCATTCTTTTACACATGAGCTTCTAATTTTCCCAACACTGTTTTTTACAGTCTATCTTTTCTCCAACATATAATTCAATGCCAAAAAAATCCATTCAATAAATGGATAAATCAAGTAAACAGACACTTCTCAAAAGAAGTGTAAATGGCCAACAATTACATGAAAAAAAACGGTTCAATATTTTTAGTCATCAGGGAAATGCAAATCAAAATTCCACTGAGATTTCATCTCACTCCAGTTAGAATGGCAGTCATCAAGAATATAAATAATAATAAATACTGTCAATTATTTAGGGATTAAGGAACACTCATATGCTAGCTTTTAATTTTTTTTAAAGAGAGAGAGACACACACACACACACACACACACACACAATTAAATTTTATTGAGTTTTTCACATGGTTTTCATTGCTCTGACACTTAACTGTGTACGTGGAGGCTGGGATTTGAATCCATGTACTTACATGCCGGGAAGCTCCGTAACCACCAAGCCACTGCTCTGGGCCCACTCATATGCTATTGATAGAATTGTAAATTAATACAACCACTATGGAAATCAGTATGGAGCTTCCTCAAAAAACTAATACTACATGTTCAAAAGACCTTATAATCCAGCTGTAACACTCCTTTGTATTTAGCCAGAAAAACTTAAAGTCAGCACTATAATGATATATACATATTCGTGTTTATAAAAGTATGATTCACAATAGTCAAACTATGGAACTAGTCTTGGAGCCCATAAATAGATGAATGGATAAAGAAAATGTGATATATATTCACAACAGGATTTTATTCCACTTTAAAGAAGAATGAAATTATAACATTTTCAGGAAATGGGTAGAACTGGAGAGCATCATTTTAAGTGAAATAAGCAGACTCAGATAAACAAATGTCATTGGTTTCTCTCATATGTGGTGCAAAAGTAGAAAAAAGGAAAGAAAGAATCTCATAGAAATAGAAGGAAAGTCATTAAGGTTAAAGAAGCAGACTAGGGGGAGGTAGGAGGATAGGGAAAGGAAAGGACTGGAGTACTGAAATCAATCAAATTATTTTATGCACATGTATAAATATGCCACAATGAAGCTCATTATTTAGTAGTAGAATTAATCTATACCAATGAAAAAATTAAACAACAAAACAATTTTCTTATCCAAATTTCTCAGAATTTTTTATGTTAACCCGTATATTGTAATAAGAATCATGGGGACAGCAAACTTCATAGTTTGCAGTTTTTTTCAAGAATTTATTATAAACCACATACCCTCAAGTCCAGGATATCTTGTGGGATTACTATTCTGAAAAGAGGATCAATTATTATAAAATATATTTGTTGATCTATCCTTAACCTGTAAAGCTGAAAAATTATACAAGTTAGATTCCTTAAAAAGTAAAGGTTTCTCAATGAGATACCACCTCACTCCTGTTAGAGTGGCAAAAATGAAAAATTCTAATAATAACAGATGCTGGAGGGGCTGTGGGAATAGAGTAACACTGTTTCACTGCTGGTGGGACTGCAAACTGGTTCAGCCTCTATGGAAAGCAGTGTGGAGAATCCTCAAATAATTAAGGATGGAACCACCTTATGACCCAGCTATCCCACTCTTGGGTATTTTCCCAAAAGAGTTAGAATCAGCATATTATAGTGATATGGCTTCATCAATGTTTATAGCAGCTCAATTTATTATAGCTAGATTATGGAAAAAACCCAGATGCCCCTCACTCAATGAGTGGATACAAAAACTTTGGTACTAATATACAATGGAATTCTACTTGGCCATTAGAGAAGATGATATTTTGGCTTTTGCAGCCAAATGGATGGAGATGGAAAGAATTATGCTAAGTGAAGTATCCCAATCTCAGAGACTCAAGGGCCGAATGGTATCCCTCATCTGTGGAAGCTAGAATACATGGGATAGACGGCTAAGCTAACAATAACTTCAAATTGTATGATTCTCAATGCAACAGGGAGATGACTCCCTAGGATACTTGGAGGCATAGAGAGGGGGATGGGGAGGAAGGGTGAAGGAAGAACTCCTAGGAGACTGGAGAGTGGGAATATGGGGGAATCATCTCAGAAGGAGATCTTTGCCCTCCACGAGATATCCATTTAACTCAGGAGTTCTTCCGGGGGAAACAGCAACAGGGGGAACTCAAGCTGGGTATCCATGATATGGCATTAGCTCTGGATAACTAAGTATATATACATTGGTTCTTGAATGCTTGATAATGTTTCCCCCTCAACTGTATCTCTATATCAATCTAATTATATATATATATATATATATATATATATATATATATATATATATATATATAAAGTTTCTTGCAGGATGAAAGAAATTGTCAAAGCTCTTTGGTAAATGAGGCAGACCTATCAATAAACCACTCTGAAGAGTATCTCTTAAGCAACTCTCTCCCCTCTCACTACTAAACCAGCCAACCCTATCCTAACACACTAATTCTTTCTATACTCTGATCCAAATTTGATAGCAGCCATATGTGCAACTGAACTAATTAGTACCCCTCAGTATGGGACTGATCTCTCAGCACCGTGTCAATTCATAATTCTGTGACATTTGGGTGGGGCCACCCGTAGTACCATGGCCTATTTACAGTCTAGTTAGAGTGTAGCTTGGCCTATTATATTTTCCTGACATAAAAGCTGTTGGAAAAAAATTGAGCAGGACCAAAAATCCTGACTGATAAAACCATACTTCTGGAGTAAAATGACAGAATTGAGGTGAACAAATAAGCACCATTCTGGAAATACAGAGGAGCAGCAAATCTCTGAAAATGACCTTCTGAAAAAAAGCACAAGTGTAGAAAAACTAGGGCCTTCTCTACAGGTTTCCAGAACTTTTAACCTGTGGGAGAAATCTTTAAGAAGTAAACATGTTGAAATAGGGGAAGATGCCATGTTAGATGGGGAGACATCATGTTAATTAATGAGATTGTGTCAAGAAATAAAAACATAATAATGAAATTAAAATATGCATTTCAAGGAGCAAAAAAGCATAATTAATGTCATAAAAATTAAAACATTTGGAGTGAAACTATAAACTGATGATAACCGAACAAAACTGGTATTTATGTAAAGCAGAGAACATTGGCTCCATCCCAAGTTCTGCCAAATCTTATTACTGTGTTCTCTGGGATTTATATGCTGTCATCAGCATCTTCCAAATACTCAGGCCTTATTGACATATTTATTGAGGGTAACACTTCCCTTACAGCTCTTTACTGTCGAAGCTGTGCTTTATTTCATACACCATTATACCAATTTACAGAGATAGGCCAAGATTCTTTCTGTTCCCCATTGTTCTTTCCAGGCAATTTTCGGTCCTCTTTCTTTCAGAGATATCCGCCTCTTGGAAAGTCATGCTCAGAGACTCTGCCATTCGCTACCCTTACAAAAATCTCATCTGTATATTTGTTGCACAAGGTTCTGTGTATTCCTCTCTACCAGTCCCTTCACAATTGTTCATACCTTGATTGTTAAACAAACAACTGCTGTACTTGAAGAGTCACAATAGCAAGTAACACTATATTTTTTTCTCCAGTTCACCAAACTTAGAATCCCCATACCATATCAATCTTTCTGGAGCCCTGAGGTTCTAATCCACCAACCAAGTTACATGTCCAATATTGTCATGTTCCTCATCTTATTCCTCTTTTTCATATGCTGCCAAGATTCTAGAACTCTTAATTCTCCATCCACCCAAATTTTTGAACTCTCCAGTTTCTTTTATCCATAACTTTCTACAAATAAACAACCAAAAAGCATTTTTTTAAAAGTTCTTTCTTTGATTCTTATAATACATCAGCAAGTCTTGTTAGTTTCACCACCAAAATATTCACCAAATCCATTGCCATCTCCCTCTTATCTTTTCTCTGATTCCAGCCACCATTTTCACTGGAAGTACTGTATAGGATCTGAACTGAATTCTATGCTTCTATCCTGGCCTATTTATTCTCATTAAGGACATAAAATCAAGGGCAAATATTCTGAGAATCATATCTTTCTACTTTGTAAAACACTTCAATTTTACCTTTTTGACCTCAGCTTCTACTGCTCTATGCTAAATTTACTATGCTGCATTCTGGTTTTTATGTTTTTTCCATTTATATATTTGAATAGTACTCAGGTCTCCATCAAATGTTACCTTCAGTGATGTCTTTTCTTATTACCACTTTTCCTTGATGAACCTTCCTTTTTCTCCCGCCAGCACATCTACTTACCCTGTTTTTCCCTCACATATTTATTGTCTATCTCTCCCTGCTAAATGCAAAATCCTCAAAACTATCCTGAACATTATGGCATTTACAATAGTAAGAACAAGCCCTCTATTAAAGAACAGATAAGTATGAATATAAACTGTAGTAACTATACAGTTGAAGGAAACTTCCCAAAGTTGAAAAATAATATGAATATTCTGATTTAAAGTCTTCAATGTATTAAGAAAAATCCTTCATATAGTCAGAATTGATTTTTTTTAAAGTTGCCAACAAAAACCGTGGACAGACTTTCCTCAGATTTTCAACTGCAACACTAGGAACCTAAACACAGTAGAACACTACTGAATATAGACAGGGACGGCTGTGATTTCAAGGCATTTGCAATGACTTTCAATTTTCTTCATGCAGCAAGGTTACTAAGATACTCTCAGATATATAAAGACTCAGGAAATTTACCACTCACTTTCTTTAAATGAAAAATAAAATAAATAGTAAAAGGGCTGAATAAAAATATCAGAATTCTTTCTACAGCAACACTTTACTAAGGAGTAAAATTTCTCTTTTTCCCTTACATGAAATAAGACATTCATAGACCTCTGTAACAGCAATTTTCATTACCTAAAAATGTAAGCAATAATTTTCAATATCTTTGAACTTAAACACTGTTATTTTCATCCTAACTGGGGAAGACCAATAAATCACCCTGTAGCAGATACTATCAATCTTCAAAACTTCTTTCTTTATGTCCCTTGCTATGTGAATACTCTTTCATTAACTATCCTGAAAGGAAAATGATCTCAACGATGCTAAACATTTGCAAAGACAAAAAGGCTGCAAGAAAATTTACCCACATATTAGTGGTAGCACTGAATGATAAGATCACTCAGGCTTTTCCTCTTTATAATTCTCTGAAGTTTTATAAATTTTGTGACTATCATTGCATTTCTGGTCAGTCAGAAGACCTTATGGGATAATTTTAGATATACTATTTAATCATACTTTGGAAGAAAAATATAGAATAAGAGACTTGATAGAGCAGGAAACAAATGTTAATGATAATCATCCTAGTTGACTTTTTGCTTCCTTTTAATCTTACTCTTATTAATCATCTGATAGACTTGTTTTTCTTTTTGGTGTTTATCAAGTAAACAGAACAACACATTTTATTGGCATATCCATACCTGCACGTAATCTAATTTGATCAATTGACATTTTGCTTTTTAATGATTGTGTGTTAACTTTATAATAGGAAAGAATAAACTCTCCTTTTTAAATCCATGTATTCCAGGAAAAGTTAATGTATCAATCTTCAATTAGTTGCTTTACATCCCAGTGTAAATGAATAAACTGAGACTAAGATTACTAAGAGTTGAGAGGGTAGTAGAGAGGAAGACTAAGTGGTAGAAGAGCATTAAGCCAGATAAAGTTCCTATGATGTATAGATAGTTATAGAAAAGATATAAATATTTACATATTTAATATAATCCTATCCCCTGGAAACACTATTTTTTGATTATTGTTTTAAACAAAATGGAGATACTTGCCCACTGTTCAATTAAGCTTGACTGATCTTATTTTGCTTAAGTCAGAACAACATGAACTGCAGCCACTTGCAGACTGATATTTCTGACAATATAGATCAATTTATACTACTTTGTTCATTCATTTGTTCATTCATTCATTCCCCAGGTTATGTCTTTAACACTTATTCAGAGGCATCGGAGTATAGTATTAAAGAAGTTTTAAAAACTAGTTTTAAGTGTGTGAGTGGAGAGGTAGAAAATAAAATGTAAATTCATAATGAAGATAATTGTACATATTGACAAATGCTATGAAGAAATTGAAACAGGTTAATACAATAGAGCAAAATGGGGGGCAGTTGGAATTTGATTGAAATCAGGAGCCTACACATAGCAACTGAATTTAATGTCTAATAAGTATTGACTTTCTGATAATTTGATATATTCAATGCACCAAGCTAGGTGAGATGAGTAATAAGAAAATTACTGCTCTTTGGGGGCCCATAATCTAGTGAATTCACAGATAACCTATATTTAAATGCAGTGGTTCTTAAAGTATGGTCCCTAGACCAGAAGCATCAAATACCTGCTGTATATTAGAAATAGTAAATTACTGGGCATTGCTCTGGAACTGCTGAGTCAGAAACTCTGGGAGTACCCCAGAAGTCTGCCTTTTAACAGCCCTGCAGAATATTCTGATGTAAACTAAAGTTCAAGAACCACTGAATCACTCCCTTCTCAGGGGAATCTGTAAATCTATACCAATTTTCTCATCTAAGATTACTGGAAATTACTTGCAATTCAAATATTTTCCCTTTTTCTCCCTCCTTATCTAAGACTTCTCAGAAAGTCTGGATAGTACATATTAACTCAAATAGTCTACAAAAGCATACAGTCTCTTCTTTGTTTCTGTAGAGAAGAGCACATAATAACTCTGCAAAGTGACCGATCACCATGCCATGAGAGAGGTCATACAGGGCAGGTGAGTAACCCCACTTAAACTCAGCACACTGGCTGCTCAAAGAAAAGAGAAAGCATTAGTTTTTGGTGGTGTTTGTTTGTATCTTTTTTAAAAAATAAGCTTCTAACAAAAATAAGAACTAGATTCTATATGTTCTTAAGAAAAAGCCTAGCTCTTTATATGATGTAGATGAATTCATCTCAAAACAAGTAGCTCGTTTGTATAGTTTGTTAGCTTTCATTGAATAACTATGGGAAGGGAAAAATGCAACAGAATATGATTTTTATGGCCTTAAGTAACTATACTAGAAAAATCATCCAAGTTTAGTATAGCAAGCTCCATATCCAATATGTATTATACAGCTTCACAACAGGTGTAAAGCTGTTTTCTTCAGTTGCAGAGAACTCTTTATAACCACTGAGTTCTCAGAGCTCCCTCAACTCCCTGTCATCAGTGAAGGTTGTGTGGCATGTGCTTCTCCCTACTAATATGTGTGTTAAGGAAACAAAAGAGGGAAGAAGGAAACAGAATAAGATGCCCTCTTCTCAGGCAGAGGACCTAATAAAGCTTAATCCCACTTCAAACAAAATAAAATTCAAATTAAATAAGTTCCTTAATCAAGAAAATAAGGACCAATATCATAATTTTGAATCTAAGTTATTAAATTCAAAGAAAAGTTTAGACTAAAAAGGGCTAAAATCCATACAATTCTAGGTAATTTTATTCACACATAGAACCACTTTTACTGAATATGGAAACAAAATGACCATCACTCAGAACACTTGAAAAATTATTTATAAATTAAACTTAACATCATTCTGGTTTCTTATCATTTTCTATATCCATGTAATTCTGAGATTCTGTACTTCAATCCAGTTTTGAATACTTTACCTGCTGTGTTTCCTAGCAGTCTAGAAGAGGACACTTAACCAGAATTATCACCATCTGTCCAACTGATAGGCCTGTCATGGACTTGTTATTACTCTTGATGAGCTCTGTTCTTTAAGTTCTAAGACATGTTTGTGATAAAGCCAAACTAATTACACAACTTAAATCCCAAACTGTTCCAGGTTTCTGGGAAATCAGATTATAGAGCATGTGCAAGTTTTATCTATTCATTCACAAATATAGAATATGCTACTACTACTATATGAAATCCAGTTTTTAAAAATGCACGGTTATTCAATAGAACACAATGTACAGACAATGGAACTCCCTTAACTTATAAAATATATGTTATATATAAGACATTTCAATCCTTTTGGGGATAGAGTTATAAAAGAATGTATTAGTATTCAGTGCAATTTGGAACAAACATTATAATTCTGTATTTTATAACACCTCATTGAAATACCTTAATTGTTTAATAAAAGTATCTAAAAATGGAACCTAGTATAGGAAACCTAAAATTATAAAAGGTAGTAATTTTGTAGTAAATACTATAACCAAAAACATCATTTTCAATGAAGCCTATCAAGGTTATTAAAGAAAGAAAGCATTAAACTTAGTTTGGGAGAGGACTGAATCGTTTGGGAACTGTTAAAGAATGAAAACTAAATATTTCTGTTGGAACAAAGAGAGATACAGGACAGTCACTATTTAGTTGGAAACATTGTGTAGTCATGATTTAGAAAGAAATGTCTTTTATACTGGTTCCACTAATGTATAGCACAGCATCGTGTTGGCTACCAATTGTACACCAAAGACAGTCTTTTTGTTCCTTCTAAAAGAGAGGAACAGGGGGAAAGAAACTGATGCTGTCTCAGAAGGTAAAACTCAAGGCCAACTAACCAATCTTAATAAAAAGCAATAATCCTTTCATAACTTTGGAGATATTGCTGAAAGGGCAAAGGAGCCATGTCAAACTTCAGCCTGATATAACATAATTAAATGAAACAAGTTGAATCTATAAAACTACAAATCCAAAAAAAATACTAAAAGGGGAAAATAAGTATAAAGCATTCAGATAATTATTTATAAGGCAAAAGCATAGCAACTCTAGTACTATGTAATTATGTTCACTGATTTTTGATAAGTGTGTTAGTCAGATTTCCACCACTGTGACAAGATACTTGAGGATACACAAACTAAGAGGAAATAAAGTTTATTTTATTTTGTGGTTTCAGAGGTTTCAGTCTATGGTTACTTGATCCTGTGGTTGCAGGACTATGGTGGCACAGCATATTGTGGGAACATGAGACAGAGGATGCTGTTCATTTCAAGATGTCAAAGAAACAAAAGTGGAACACAAACAGTCTGAGTCCCCAACATTCCTCCAAAAAAGCATGCCCCCAGTGATAAAACTTCCTTCCATTTGATCTCACCTCTAAAAAGTTCTACCATCTCCCA
The DNA here is from genome assembly GCA_004027875.1 of Aplodontia rufa. NCBI lineage: Eukaryota > Metazoa > Chordata > Mammalia > Rodentia > Aplodontiidae > Aplodontia > Aplodontia rufa. Next base: position 19,154 of record PVKS010025479.1, read on the forward strand.
TTAGCACCAAGCTGAAGACCAAACCTTTAAAACTCAGGAGTTAGGAGAATATTTTCAAATCATAGTAATAAGTATGGGAGTATTTTGAATATTCCTTTTGAACTATTAAATATATTTTCACTCATTAGGTTGCAACCTTTCTCTATCAATTGAAAAAATGATAAAAAGGAACTCTAAGTTAATGTTTCTGAGAAATGTAAGAACTCTATCAAGAATGTGTTATTGTAGTACAATGAGTAAATAAAAGGGGGAGTTAGCAATGTGTTCCAAAATGATGGCACAGGCAAATGTTCTCAAAAGGAGAAGTAATTATGCAGACTCAACACATTATCTTCTGGCTAAATTATTGATAATGAAATGTTAATACGTGGAACAGTCTTCAATTAAACTAACAGTTCAGATTAAAAGAAAGGGAAAGACAGTGGGTATATAATACTGGCCAAATAAAACTTCTTCAAAGAATCTTGGAAAAGAAAATAGGATTTACAGAGTTAAAGACCAAGGAAATGCTTGGACTCACAAAGAAACTCAGATATGAAGTTTAGTAATAAAATGATGCTGTGACTGAGAACTTCTGCTAGTTTGGAAAATACAATTGGTTCTATACATCAACCAATAATCAATTGATTGTCCAGAATTTGCAACTTTAGTAAGAATGAGTAATATTCTTTTATTTCTGACTTGAAAATGGAATATCTTTAGAAAACTATAGAAATACACCTGGTGAAGTTATTGTAATACAAAGAATGACCAATAAACAGTTTAAGAATGAACATGTGACCAAGTATGAGATTGAGAACAAGAATATAAAGAATAAAAACCAAGTCTATATATATTATATTGATAATTCTGTAACTGAATTATATAAAAATATTTTAAAATTCTGAGATAATTTGAAATGTATTTATGTGCTTTATAAAGTGACCTAAGCTTTTAAATTTGATGTAATATATATGACTTTAATTATATATATAGAAAATATGATTATATATGCAATAAATATTTAAGTGAAAAGTTTTATTTTTTCTGTTTTTACATATTTATTTTTCAGTATTAAATCAGTCAGAAGAACATTATTTAATAAATATATACTACTGAAACATTTAATTTTAATTTAAGTACAAATAGTTTTAAATGTTATCTCACCATTCCTAAGGGCCTACAGGGAGATCAACAAGATAGCTGAATAGAGGCACAGAGCACCAGCTGCTCCTCCAAAAGATTCAAATCAATAGGTGTATAGCTGCATATTAAGGTGAGTGACTATGAGAGAACAATGGAATTCAACCATAGAGAAATTGGAACTTTGAAAAATGAGACAGTAGAAAAAAAAATTTCCCAGCCCCAGCTCCCACATCCGCAGCTGCAAGAGGGATAGTTTCCCCTCCAGAGGGGTAAAGGTGTAAAGAGTCTCAGAAAACCTCTCAGTATAAATATTGGCAATACTTGCCATTAAATAGTTGCAGGGTTCTTACAAGTTTACAGTCTAAATACAAGGTGTCAACACTGCACACCAGTGAGACTTTGTAAAGGAATTATATTCATCTCCCAGCAACCCTTTTAGGGTCAGATCATATTCGCATCCTTGGGATCCCTGGAACATGCTACTATACTGGTTCAATGGCAGCTGGCTCTAGAGCCAGACTCGGATTGTGGCAGAATGATGACACAAACCCATTCACTGAGAGTCTGCACACAATGGGGAACAGGTGATGCAGCGCAGAGGAGAGTGGGCATTGGGGCTCAAGAACTGGAGGATAGGAGACACTGTCCTATGAGAATGTGAGTGTGGCCAGTCACAGTGGTTTTGTTGGGTGCCAGGTCTGCCAGCAGTTATCCATGCAGACCCTGGCACCCCTTTCCCAGCACTGCTCATTGTTGCCTGTAGCTAAAACAGCAGGGAAAGAACTGTCGTCGTTTGCATTGCTTCTCAACCCACAGTTGCAACCTGGGGTGGATAGGGGTCTCAGGCAATACAGGCTTGGCTCTCACTGTTTCCCTGCACCAAAGCTGCACATCCAGAGAGCATCCGGAAAGAATCTTTGCCCAGTGCTAGCCATATTTTACTCTTGCTCAGTTCAACAAGCATCCGAAATGAGAGCAACTTTGCCCTGCTTCAGTCAACACCCATTCCCATTAGATGCCTGGTAGGCAGAATAGCTAAAAGAATCAGTGGTTAAAAAAAAATAAAAATAAACTCCCTAGTCATCACCTTGTCCCCAGGCATGCACAACTAGAAGGGATCTGAGGTCACACACCTCAATGTGCATGCCCAAAGTAGCATCAGAGAAGAATAACATAGCTTTCCCTGCCACTGCACCTACTCAGGTCCCCCCCACTCATTGGTCACCCCACACCATGATTGCTCAAATACTGCTGACAATACTGGGCATGAATGCCACAGAGGGGTGATGTGATTGTTGCCCATACAACTATCTCTGAAATACTTACACTCAACCAGTGACTAATCAGAGGACAAGTGTGTCAGGTCTTTATCACTATTGGAGCAACAAGTACCAGAGACCCTTTAAAGTAACAGGTCAATATCAACCATGCCTGATGAAATCCTCATCATCCAATAGGGGCCAACGTTCCTGATCTGGGGTAACCACATAGGGTGAAACACATAAGCTTCTCTGTCTACACCTCACTTGCCTGAACTCCTAGGATGCTCTAGCTCTCAAACAGAACTCACTGATTACAGCTAAAGAAGCTGCAGATAGATTACACTAAGGTGGCCAGGTGGAAATAAGCTCATTTGCATAACAAAGCAATACCCTAAGATATATCACGAGGAAAAAAGCCACTTACCAAGATGGACATTTAATAAAAAATGATGGAGCTATTCACCAGATACACTGATACTCACATAGGAACACAAGAAATATGAAAAAAAAAGGATCACATGACACTTTCTAAAAATCGTAACTCTGTGGGAACAGGTTCTAAAGATAGTAAAAAAGATGAAAAATATAATTGCAAAATAATGGTTTAAAAAAAGAAACTCAATGATACCTAAGAGAATACAGATAAATAATTAAATGAAATTAGGAGGAAATTTTAGGATATGAATGACAAATTCAACAAAGAGAGAAATCCTGAAAAAGAAACAAGAAATTATGGAAATGAAGAGTTTAGTAATTCAGAAAAATTCAGTAAAAAGCCTCACCTCAACAACAGACTAGATAAAATGTAAGAAAAAATAGTGGAGTTTTAAGTGGGTCTTTTGAAATATCACATTTAGGAAGAAATAAAGAAAGCAAAAGAAAGAAAGATGAAGAAATCATTCAAGGTCTTTGGGACACCATTGAAAGATCAAATATAAACTTCATCGGCATACCTAAGAAAAACGAAAACAGCTGAAGAACATGGAACACCTATGCAATGAAATAATAGAAAATACCCCTACTCTTAGGAAAGATGTGGACAAATAGGTACAGAAGACCTGTAGAATGCCAAATAGACATAAACAGAATATAGTCTCACCATGAAATATTATAGCCATACTGTCAAAAGCATAGGACAAAGAAAGAAATTTAAAATATACAAGAGAAAAGCACCAAGAAATATTTAAGAAAAACCCATTTAACTAACAGAAAATTTCTCAGCAGAACCTCTACAGGCCAGGAGCACATGAAATAGCATATTTGAAGTGCTAAAAGAAAAAAAATTGATAACCAAGATTACTAGATCTAGCAAGGCTATCCTTTGGAACCAAAGGAAAAAATAAAAATCTTCTAAGATAAGCAACAGTAAGGGAACATCAATCCACAAAGATAATAAGAGGAAGGAATGAAAAGAATATTCAAAGCAACTAGAAGAAAATCAAGGAAATGAAAGATCTACACCTCTCAATAATAACTTTGAACATAAATAATCTTAATTCTCCAATAAAAAGATAGACTGTCTGGATTAAATATAAGTATAAACAATATGCTGCCTACAAAAAAAATTATCTGACTGGTAAAAGCACACAGACTATAAAGGAAAAGATGGAAAACAATATTCCAAACAAATGACATCGAGAAACAAGTTGGAAAAGCCAAACCTGTATTCAACAAACTAGACTTTAAGACAAAAATAGTAATGAGACAAAAAATTGTCACTGTATAATGTTTAAGGAATTAATTCATCAAGAAGATAGATGTATTTATACATATACACATACACATATGTGGATATAATTATAAATTTATAACAAAGCACCCAATTTTATAAAATAAATACCATTAATCCAAAGGGAGAGATCAAATGCAATACAATAGTGCAATAGCAGTGGGGGATTTCAGTACCACACACTCTCCCCAATAGACAGTTTATTCAGGCAAAAAAATCAACAAAGAAAGATCTGAGTTAATCTACACTGTATATCAAATAGACTAAACAGACATTTACACAACATTTCATTCAACAGCTATAGAGTATACATTCTTTTTATCAACATATTCAAATTTCCCTGGAATCATATAGTAGGTCACAAAACAAGTCTTAACAATTTATAAAGGTTTAAAATCATATACTATACTTTTGTGATCAAAATGTAATAAAACTAGAAATCAACAGCAAGAGAAACATTAGACATTACATGAATATATGAAGACTGAAAAACATTCCTTTGAATGAGTAGTGGGTCACTGAGGAGCTCTGATTGGGGATTACAACTTTCTAATGAAAATGGAAGCACAACATAGTCCAGCCCATGGGATACACCAAAAGCTGTAATACGAGGGAATTTTACAAAAATGAATGCATTAAAAGATCTCTAGTAATCATAGAAATGGAAATGAAAACCACATTAAGATATCACCTTACGCCAGTCAGAATGGCAAAGATGAAGAAAATAAACAATAAGAGATGCTGGAGGGGCTGTGGAGAGATAGGCACACTAACACACTGTTGGTGGAGCTGCAGACTAGTACAGCCCCTCTGGAAAGCAGTGTGGAGAATCCTCAAAAAAGTAGGGATGAGCCCACCATACGACCCTGCTATTCCATTCCTGGGACTCTTTCCAGGGGATTTAGAATCAGCACATTATAGTGACACAGCAATATCGATTGTCTCCACTCATCTGTGCGGGGTTGGGACTAGACCCTGGCCAGTGAGAAAGTTGGTCTATTATCATGTGTTAAATCCAGATAAGATGTAATGCTATACAACATAATCCTTTTTTAGAGATATTGTGGGAAGGGGAAGGGAAGGATAAGGGTGGGTAATTGGGGGGGCACTCCTGGGGGTAATTGCAATATCCAGAATCTATACTGTTGGGAACATGAGGCCCAGCTGGCTTGTAGAAGAATTGGTGGTAAACAACTCTAAGGGGTCCAGCTGGCTTGTAATTAGCAAATTGCCTGACCGCATGACTAAGCTATTCGGCCACTCATTTGTTACAATTGGAGAAAGGTGTTTGCACTGTACCCTATTGGTTGTTGTAATGGATAAATAGAGTAGCAGCTAGTCAGGTAAAGAAGCAGCCAAAGAAGAAGCAGCCAAAAGAAGCAAGCAGTCAAAGAGAAAGCATAGAACCAGAGAAGAAGGCAGCCAGGAGGAAAGCAGCCGTGTCCTGAAGGGAGAAAGCAGAGAAGACACGTAGAACCGGAGAGATCAGCAGAGACGTCAGAGATCAGCAGCGGTAGAAGATGCAGGTCCCGTGTTCCAGCCACCTGCATTCGCCCCCTTGTTCACGGCTCCCCAACCCTTCCTAACTCAGCCCCTTGGAGGACAGCCCAGGCTCGCTGGGTCGTTCTGCCCATTCCTCACTCTGGAGTGCAGCAGGGAGCGACTCCTTTCCCCATCCCTGTCCTAAATTGGCCCCTCGGAGGATGGCCCAGGCTTGCTGGGTCGTTCTGCCCGTTCCTCGCTCTGGAGTGCAGCGGGGAGCGACTCCTTGCCCCATCCCCTTCCTAACTCAGTCCCTCAGAGGACGGCCCCAGGCTTGCTAAGTCGTTCTGCCCGCTCCTCGCATAGGAACGCTGCGGGAAGTGACTCCTCTTCCCCGGTCCCCAGCCCTGTCCTGTTGGCGCCTGGTTCCCAGTGTTCTGCTGGCCCCCGGGGAATGGCTAAGTTCCGCTGAGGCCGTTCCACCCACTCCCCGCTCCAGAACCCTGCGGGGAGTGACACTATACACATTTGATATTATTTTGTTAAAAACTTGTATGGCTGTTCAAAAATAAAAAAAATTTATAAAGAAATGCTTTAAAATAAACAACCTAATGATATACTTTTATATCTTAGAAAAACAAAAATTAGCAGGAAGATTACAAGTTAGAAGCCAGTCTCAGCAACTTAGGTATATCTTGTTTCTAAATTTAAAAAATAAAAAAAGAAAGAAGAGGAAATTTAAGAAAATATTAGTACTGATAAACAATTCAGAAAAGTAGCAGTATACAAAAATAACAAAAAATCAGAACCTATTCTATAAAACAATCATGAATTTGCTGATAAAGAAATAATAAAAGCAATCTCATTCACAAAAACCATATTTTAGTCAATTATTTCCATTGTTGTAATGCAAGTCCCAAGAAGAACAATTTTTTCTTTTTTAAAAATTTTTTTTGACATAGTCTTCTTGAGTATTAGAGGAAATCATTGTTACATATCCAAGCAAACATAAATACTGGCAAACTAAATTAAGTCCTATCCTTGTCCAGGCTCTCTATCTCTTCATGCATTCCCCAATCTTATGTCTCCTCTATAATACCCTCATGCTGTAGATAGAAATGAGCATACACGTGTATATTAATTATTGAAATCTCTGAGTTTCTCTGCCTATCTGAGTATAGTCTGGCTTCTCATGGGAGCTGACTATACCAGCCATGTTGATAACCCCCTTTTCCCTATTCCCCCAACCTTCATAGTTATGTTACCCTTGGCTTATGTGAAATTTCACTATTCACTATTTGTGAGTTTATTAATTAAACATAACTAACTTTCATCCTCTCTTAGGTTTTATTCTAGCTTCCACATATGAGAGAAAACATTTGGCCCTTCAGTCTCTGTGTTTGAGATATTTCACTCACTATGATATTTTCCATTTCCATCCATTTAGCTGCAAAAGTCATGATATTTTTCTAATAGCAGAGTAGAACTGCATTGTATATATTTAACACAGTTTTTGAATCCATTCGTCCAGCAAGGGACATCTGGGTTGGTTTCATAGTTCAGCTATTGTAATTTGAGCTGATATAAACATTGATAGTATCGAATCTAGATCTGGGAAACTACCCAGGAGTGGGATAGCTGGGTCATATGGTGGATCCATTTGTAGTTTTTTGAGGCATCTTCACATTGCTTTCCAGATTGGCTGTACAAGTTTTCAGTCCCACCAACAATGTGGTAGTGTTTCTTTCTCCCCAGAACCCCTCCAGCACCTGTTATTGGTTGTATTTTTCATTTTTGCTACTTTGACTGGAGTGTGGTAGAATCTCAGTGAAGTTTTGATTTGCATTTATCTGATTGCTAGTGATACAGAACATTTTCTCATACATTATTGGGTTTTTGGACTTCCTCTGTTGAGAAGCTTCTGTTTAGTTCCCTAGCCCATTTAATGATCAGATTACTTGTGGTTTTGGTGTTCAGTTTTTTGAGTTCTTTGTATATTCTGGATATTAGTCCCCTGTTGGAGGCATAGCAGGCAAAGATTTCTTCCCATTCTGTAGGTTCTCTCTTGACACTCTTGACTAATTCTTTAGCTGTGCAGAAGTTTTTCAGTTTAATGGCATCCCATTCATTGATCCTTGACTTTAATTCTTGAGCTATCGGAGTCTTATTAAGGAAGGAGGTGCCTACAATGATGTAGTGGAGTGTTGATTCTATTTTTTTCTAATAATTTTATGGTTGAAGGTTTAATTCCTAAATCTTTGATCCATTTCAATTTGATTTTTGTGCACAGTGAGAGATAAGGACCTAATTTCAATTGTATGCATATGGATGTCCAGTTTGTCCAGCACCATTTGTTGAACAGGCTCTCCTTCCTCCACACTGTAGTTTTTCCCCCTTTGTCAAATATCTGATGGTTAAAGACTTGACTTGTGAGTTTGTCTTAGTTTCTTCTATTCTATTTCATTGTTCTTCATGTCTATTTTTATACCAATACCAAACTGTTTTTGTTACTATAGCCCTGTAGTATAATTTCAGGTCAGGTATTGTGACACCTCCAGTTTCATCTTTCTTGCTTAGTAATGTTTTAGCTATTCTGGGCTTCTTGTTATTCCAAATGAATATGAGAATTACCTTTTCTATATCCATGAAGAATGTCATCGGTATCTTGATGGGGATTGCACTGAATCTCTACAGGGCTTTTGGCAGAATGCCCATTTTAATTATATTGATTCTGCTTAAGAACATGGAATGTTTTTCCATCTTCTCAGGTCTTCTTCAATTTCTTTTTTTACTGCTCAGCCATTTTCTTCTTTTTTTATTGAGAAATTTATTTGTTGAACAATCATATAAGTTTTGAACAAAATAATATCACATGAATATAGATTCTGTAGATTAGATTTACCCCCAAGAGTGACCCCCAATTACCCACCCTTATCCCTCCCCTCCCCATCCCAAAACATTTCTAAAAGTGTATTAAGTTGTATAACATTACAACTTATCCAGATTTAACAAGTGAGAATAGACCTCCTTTCTCAATGGCCAGGGTCTAATTCCAGTCTCCACAGATGAGTGAAGACATTTGACCCTTGGTTCAAAGACATTTACCTTCAAAGGCTGCAATATCATTGTTTCTAATTGCTGTGTAAAATTCCATGGTATATATGTACCACAGTTTTTGGATCCATTCATCCAGTGAGGGACATCTGGGTTGTTTCCATAATTTTGGTATTGTAAATTGAGCTGCTATGAACATAGATATTGCTATGTCGCTGTAATGTGCTGATTACAAATCCCCTGGAAAAATACCCAGGAGAGGAATAGCAGGATCATTGTAGAGGTTTTTATATCCTTTGTTAGATTAATGCCCAAGTATTTTTATTCTTTTTGAGGTTATTTTGAATGGAACAGATTTCCTGATTTCTTCTTTGACAGAATTGCTTCTGGAGTATAGGAAAGTTATTGATTTATGAGTGTTGATCTTGTAACTTACCACTATTCTAAAATCATTCACAAGTTCTAGAAGTCTTCTGATAGAGGTTTTTGGGTCTTCTAGGTATAGTAATATGTCACAAGCAAATAGAGATAGTTTAATTTCCTCTTTTCCAATTCAAATTTCTTTGATATCCTTACCTTGTCTGATAGCTCTGGATAGGGTTTTGAAGATTATATTGAAAAAGACTGGTAGGGTGGACATCCAACAAGAACAATTTTAGCAGAGGAAAAATTTATTTGGGGGCTCATGGTTTCAGAGGTCTTATTCCATAAGTTGCCAGCTCCATTCCTTAGGGCTAAAAGTGAGGCTGAGCATCATGGTGGAAAAGTGTGGCAGAGGAAAATGGCTGGAACTATGACTGCATGAAGCAGAGAAAGAGACTCCACTCTTCAAATACAAAACAAATATCCCAAGGACCCACCTCCTCCAACTACACCCTACCAGCCTACCATTTATCAGTTAATCCCTCTCAGGAGATTAACTCACTGCTTGAGTTAAGGCTCTCATGAAACCAATCATTTTACCTCTTAGCCTTTTTGCATTGTCTCACATATTGAGCTGTTTGGGTACACATTATCTAAACCATAAAAAAAGAAGAAAATAAAATGCCTGGAAATAACTTAACTAAGGAAAGTAAAGTCTTCCACAAAGAAAATTATAGAACCCTGGTGAAGGTAACTGAAAAAGATAGTAAATGTGGAAATACCTCCCATATTTGTGAGTTGGAAGAATGACTATAGTTAAAAATTCCATTCTGCCCAATGTAATCTGCATATTCATTGGATGCCCATCAAAGTACCAATGCCATTCTTCAAAGAACTAGAATAAAACAATCCTAAAATTCATACAGAAGCATAAAAGACCCAGACAACCCAAAGTGATTTGGAGTGAAAAGAGTTGAAGGTGTCATGATCTCCGATTTCAAGATATACTACAGAAACATTGTATTGAAAATACAATGTGATACTGGCATAAAAAAGACACATAGACCAGTGGAACAGCAACAGCATGGAGAAATCAGAAACAAATCCACAAATCTATAGTTAACATATTCTCCACAAAAGCATATATACATATATATATGTATTCATGTAGAGGAGATAAAACAGTCTCTCAACCTCTTTAACAGATGGTGTCAGGAAAACTGGATCTACCCTTGCAGTACTTGACCCATGCTTCTCACTCTTTACAAAAATCAACTCAAAATGGATCAAAGGCCTAAATGAAAGTCATGACTCTGAAACTACTAGAGGAATACATAAGAGAAACACTTCAAAATACTGGTACAGGTATTGATTTTTACTGGATCAGAATACAAAAGCATAGGAAACCAAAGCAAAATTTGACATACAGAATTTTAACAAACTAAAAAAATTTCTGCATAGAAAAGTAAACAACAAAGTGAAGAGACAGCCTACAGAATGTGAGGAAACATTTGCCAGTTATTCATTTGACAGAGAGTTGATATCCAGAATATATAAAGAACTCAACAAACTTAACAAAGAACAAGCTATTTAATTAAAAATGGGCAAATGAGGGGCTGGAGCGGTGG